>JAGSMP010001253.1:0-79892 GCA_029286625.1 Parnassius orleans
CATGTGGTCCCGAAATCTGTTCACCCAGAAAAAAGTTATGAGGTTACATACATTAAAAAAACATACAGTCGAATTGAGTACCGTCTCCTTTTTGAAGTCGGTAGAAAATAACACAAAAGAACATCGTCGCAATCATTTCGTAGCTAAATCAGTGCCTTGCAACACATGTTTTGCAAGGAGATTCTACATGTTCTTGGGACCGTATTTGTATAATAAATTAGACCAAAAATTGTCTATTTATAAAGTCAACAAATGGTTATGTAAAAATAGACTCGTGGAATAATCACTGAACAATTACTTCAAATAATCCCATGAATATACACAAACATACACACTCACATACATAACGTACATACATACATGATTTTTGTTTTATTTATTTCTTTGAATCCAAACTGTTAATTTGCTCTGTATAATTTAATTCCAATTTAATTTACATCCGTAAAACTAGTTTTATTTAAATGAGAAAGCAAATATTGATGCAAAATACGAATTGTTGGTTTTTGAGTCTGTTTCTGTTGCAATCACCTTTAACGATAGGTTGTGACGAGTGAGTGTCTTTGTGAGTGTATACTAAGGATGTCCTCCAGACAGAATTAGGACATTCCAGTCTCGACGGAGACTAGCCGTCTGCGGTGGACAGGATTGTAGTGCTCGAGTGCATGCGTAAGCACAGGTGCACTCTCTATTGTCTCACTCTCATAGTCCGATGGGTCGGTAATCCGACACGAGCGGAGAGATCAGGTGCAGGACCAACGGCTTTTACGTGCATTCCGAGACACAGGGGTGAGACACCGCCAAATTCGCGATTCCGGGCTGCTAATGAGAATTTCTTGACAGAAAAACTCAACTGACTTTTGTTGGCCCGGCCCGGGATTCGAACCCGTGGCCTCAAGGCCAGTAGTCGCGTATACGACCACTATACCAACGAGGCAGAGGCAGTATGAGTGTATACACAAATAGTGGGAGGATTGATTCATTTTAAGGCTATAAGTTCGTCTGCATAGGTACCGGTGTAACTAAAGGCTGTAAGGCATTCAATCTTAGTCCTCCGATGTGATATCATGTATTTATAGCGTTCTTTGTTTAAAATTGGTTGCCGTGTGGTGGCGGTTTAAGAATATCCACCATCCCATATCATCCCGTGGGTGTGTAAGAGGCGACAGAGGGAAACAAATCAGGAGATGGGCAGCAGCGTCTTCCTAATAACGACTAAATATAAAAAACTGCGGTTGCCAACCCGCTTGCCAAGCCTGGCAACAATGGCTAATGTCGCCCCTATGAGGCAATCTAAGGAAGAGGCCGGACGGTAACGATTGCAGGTGTCTTTGGGCTGCAGTAGTCGCTTACCATCAGGTAAACTGTAATCCGTTTGACACTTAAATTTTAAAAAAAGAAACTATTTATTTTTTGTTAATCTCTTGCGCATTTCATAAATTACCACTACTGTGGTATTTGCAACAAGGTCGAGCAATGGGACATCATCACTATCGTCATCATCGACATCCATAATACATCATTTATGGTTGTAGCATGGGTCGGCTCACAGAATACCAGCGTCAAATAGCAGCTTAATGCTGCTGTGTTTCGTATGGTGAGTGTAGAGAACCGGAGACCCTTTTTACTGGAAACGATAAACGTAGGTGTCTATGGGCCCTGGCATCGGGTGTATTGTGTGCTTGTTTCCTTATTATATAAAATAAAACAATAAAGAATATCTATGTTGTTGGTTACGCTACCGAGCTGTTGTACTGTTGTGCAGTTGGGCTGCGTCACGCTGTACCGCCGCCTGCAGCAGTTCGTGTCACGTTGTACTGCTCACTGCAACAACACTTGCCATGAACCTGGAACCATGTTGCAGGTGCTCACAATATTTGTGACGTTGAGTGACATGTTGAACGTTACTGTTATCAACTGTAGCGTTAGGTATTTAGTTTTATGATAATCAAAGGCCATTTATGTATATTATCAATTTTTCGTTTTTCAAAAAAAAATCTAGTTTTTGACATTGCTATGTATTTGTTCTTAAAGTTTTGTCACAATCGGTTCAGCTGATCCGAAGATGTGATTTCATAGACAGTCTCAGACAAAAATTTAACAAAAAGTTATTTAACAAATTTAACAAATGGTTAGTTAGTTATTTGACAAATTTTACAAATTGTATGTGGTAGGGCCATGCTGCAGTTATATTACTGGTATAGTTGTAGCACGAATGGGTCGGCTCGACCGGGGAAGGACCACGCTCTCACAGAATACCAGCGTAAAATAGCAGTTTAATGCTGCTGTGTTTCGTATGGTGAGTGTAGAGAACCGGAGACCCTTTTAACTAGAAACGAGGCATTCCATCTTAGTCCTCACGGGTGACAACGCATCTGCATTTTGATTCGTAATCGAGGATAGGTGATGTCTATGTGCCACAGCGACCACTTACCATCAAGTGGACTGAGTGCTCGTTTGTTACCCATATCCAATAAAAAAATGGCCAGTTATTTTAATATTACAGACAGACACTTCAATTTTATTAATATGTATATATTTCCAATCAGTCAATTGCTGCACACAACGCCTACAAATTAAAAATTAATAAAAATAAAATAATAATAAAAAACTGTGGTTGCCAACCCACCTGCCAAGTAGTGCGGCGACGAACCATGGCGGTGGTCCATGTTGAGCAGTGGACTTTATAGATTGTAATAAGGCCTGTATTCATTTTGATTAGTGATTAGTGCAGGTGATTAGTGTAGGTGCTTAGTGATTAGGAGTAAACACGTGTGGACAGCGATTGATTAGTGCAAGTGATTAGTAATCTGTGTAGTAAAGTGAATAGAAGCGTGTTCTATTTTTTTGCGAGTGGACTGTGAGTATGCCCGTCCCGTGCGTCATCCCTTCCCCCTCACTCGCACCATGCCACTAAACACGTCAGGACAGCAATGTCTAGTGATTAGCGTTTAGCGCCGGACGCTCGCTTGTGTTGCAAAAATGACAAAGTGGACCGAAGGTGCAGAAGTATTTAAAACATGAATGTCTTTACAATAGTAAACACCCTAACAGCAAAATTAAAGGAGCCCGAGATGCGGCTAACAACTGAATTTACTTAACACAGCCACTAAACAGAATTGGACACTACTTACACTACACACCTGCACTAATCACCCGCAATTACTAATCACCTGCACTCGCACTAATCAAAGTGTGTCTATCTATGTCACGAAATATTTTAATGTAATTTTAACCAACTTGTAGACGGCCGATTGACTTGAATATTTGCACTCGTATCAAGGACCAATAATACATAATAATACAATAATTTAATAACTTTATCCAAGTATATTTATACGCATTATTGAGGATGACTCAAAAACTACTGGTCAGATCTTGGTCAAGTTTATATGGGACCATATGAGAAGCACCAGCTTTCAAATAAAAAAAGAATCATCGAAATCGGTTCACCTAGAAAAAATTCTGAGGTAACAAACTTAAAATTAATAAAAAAACATGCTTGAGTGTCGTGGAACACTCGATTGGAACGAAGTTCCTTTCGTGGTATATTATTATTGATTAACAAATACAAATAAATGAATTACTAGCGTCTATTAAAATGAAGCCTCATTTAAAATAATATTTCTTTCATGGCAAGATAAGGAGAAGTGCGAAAGAGATGAATATTATTCCATCTCGCTCGCATTATAGAAAGGGGGTCGTGACGGAAAAATCTTACACTTTTTCTCGGCTTGCCCCCATCCGTCAAATTCGTACCGTGCGATAAGGAACTTCGTTCCAAAAAGAGTCACGTTGAGAACCTCCTCCTTTTTTGAAGTCGGTTAAAAAGAACATTTGAATGTGCTCCGTGAAATTAACTCACCTGCAGTGAGATCCGCACACACTTGCACTGCTCTTGGACGCTTCTACAACTCCTGAAATGTTCAGAACATCATCATCATCATTACAGCCCTTTACAAATCCACACATAGCCTTCCCCAAAGGAATGCTACGAAACAGTATAAAACATTTGTAGGTAACAAATGTTCCATTTATTCAATATACTGAGTAAATATAACAATGATTAACTGCTCGATCTAAACTATCGGGCTTAGATTTTGTGATTTCCTATATGCATGGGTGTATATTATAATTTAAAATATAGTTTAATAAAAACTTAACAGTTGCAAAATAATTAGGACACGAGTACTACCCTTAACAGGTGGCCGTGATTGAAAAATGTGATAAGAGAGTGTGAGCGATGCAGGAGTAAATAAATAGACGATTTGTTTTCCTTTAAAACTATCGCGCGCCCTTTTAACCGTGCGTCCTTAGGCATGTGCCTAGTTCGCCTTAAGGATAATCCACCACTGCCTATATGGCAATAAACAAGCAAACTTACAGTCCACGTTGCGAAGAAGGCCTCCTCTCGTCTCCGAGAGGGTTTTAGGTCAATGAAACACCCGCGTTGCCCCATCGCGTGCTGACTGACTTCACAAGTACGAGTACAAAATATTTTATTTTATTTCCAGACGTGGTTTTTATATGTTTCTCACCGTTGAGCACTTGGTAAATAAGTAATTAAAGTTACAATTACACTGTTAACACGTAATGTTATGGAAATAAATATAGTCATAGAATTATAAAGTGTATGTACAATAAGCACATACATACGTTCGGTTTTGATATTAATGATTTGAGCATAGTCTAACAGATTGGTTTTATAATATTATGTATCGCACGCGGACGTCCGTTCGTCACCGTCCGTCCGGGCCTCCTGATTATATTAGCTTATCTATGGTTCGCCCACTGACGTTGAACTGAAAACCAGCGCCGTTGTTTCGGCGCCAGCATACGCATAAGCTGAGCAAGGTCCAAAGAGTATATATAACAAGTATATTGGTGAGGTCCGTTTGCCTAACGCGTAACAACGCGCAACAGGAGGAACGTTTTTTTTAATTAATTTTTAATGTAATCTAAAGTATCATACTTATAAATTGTTATATCGATGAAAATGTTGTTGTCTTTTTTTTTTTTTTTTAATTTGTTATAGTATTTGTGCCTAGTGATGTTTGTGGAGTGATGCATTAAAAGTTTGTTTCTTCATTTTCTTCAATTAATAATTTTAATGGTGGAGGCGAGAACCGACCTGGTGGTGGAATGGAACCCAGCACGCCCGCTGTTGTTTTTGGTAACTTAACCAACATTAAAGCGTCTCCACACACTAGAGATGAGACGTATTTACGCTACCAGGTTTTAAAACCAGGTTTTCACCAAAGTACGGCGCCCTGGTGCGAGCAAAAATACTTGCAAGTATGAAAGTATGTGCTATAAGTCGGACGTGGCAAAACTTGAACACCTGACATGAATACTTGCATAGGAAAACGATCCATATAATTAATGAATATGAACACAATCGTATTTGCGATTAAAAAATACTTTGAACTTCCAAGTATTTTTTTCACTTATGATTGTGCTCCTTTTCATCATAGGACAACAAGGAATACGGATCGATTTCTATGCGTATTTTCAACTTTGACGTCGCGGACACGTTGCGAGCTGCGCAGGGTTTAGCGTTGACGTGCGGTACGTACAAGATTATGGCACAACCCAAACCATACTGAATACTAACAAGCTTTCAAGTATTAAAACCTGTTTTTGAACCTGGTATTTTTACGTACTCGCACTTAGAAGACCTGGTATTTAATTTTGCAAGTATATCTCATCCCTACCACACACAAGCGGCTTGCGGTGGCGGCTAATCATAGCCGCAGATCCAGCCGCTGCAATGAGACACTGCCGCGGCTGAGTGGCGGCATGAAGCGCCATTCGCTGTGGTGTCTGTGCTACGATCGGACATCAGTCAACATGGCTAACCGCGACGAAATCTTAATTTTAACCTAATATTTTGTTTCAACACTAATGCTTTTGTATTTCCCTTTAAAAATTTGCAACTGAAAAGGACTTTGTATGTTTAAAACGCTTATTACATGAAACATCGATTATATATATATATATATATATATATATATATATATATATATTTATTTATTTATAATTTATTAGAGACTGAAAGGTTGAACTGTGAAAATTGACGCTTGCTACCACTTACTCACTGAAAACGAGGCATTCCATCTTAGTCCCAAGGGTAATTTGATTCTTAATCGAGGATAAATATAGATGTCTACGGCCACAGCATCCACTCACCCTCAGGTGGACTGTGTGCTCATTTGTCACCCTTGTTCTATAAAAACCCAAATACCCATACGAGAAGCAATTATTGCTAAAGAAACAACATTTGAAATGAACTCATGCATGAGATACACACCGATACTGCTTGTGGACGCGCCTGCAGCTCTGAAATGTTGAGATCATCAATGTCATTGTAATTGGGATCTAATGGCATAAATTTAAACTCTTCTTTAAATCACAGGGTTGACAGGGGACAATAAAAAGGTATTAAGTCCACCTTTGTAAACTGTTTATTAAGGCGTACAATAATTTGTAATAAATAAATAATATATACAAGCTTTCATATCATATAAATAGGGTAATGATTATAAGTTGATAGTAAAAGTTTTAAAGGAAATGTTTAATTTATTATTTTAGCGCATTTAAATAAAAGCTTGTTTTTATAAAGTTTTTTACTTTTAATTTAGTTTTACTTTTAGTTATCGTGGACAGGGTTTTCAGTCTGTTCATCTCATTCAACGCATCATTGTTGCAAGGTCGTTTGTCGGTTAATTTCGAACAGTCTAACTCTTCATAAGGAGATCTTCTAATGATTTTACCCACTTATGGCCACGTATGCTTGACCAGCAGCGAGCTTGAGACTAAGTATACAATAGCACGGTCGACAGTACTACCCTGCATTTTGTGTACTGTGTGCCCAACAGAATATAATTGGGGCATTCTTCGTTCTGCAGTGCCGTGACTATGTTTTATTGTTGCAGTCTGAGTTGAATGATGAACACCGTCTTTACCGAAGTCTATACGGACTATGATGTATTATCAAAATTGTGTTCTCCGGGATCAGGGCCATATGATTTCTGTAATATGTTCAATGGCACCACACCGATGCTACAGACTCGAACAATCGACCTCAATATCATAATCGAGGACTACAAAACCCCAGAAAACAATGTACTCAGACGGATTGACATCATGTTACATCCTGATGCCACTCGGTCCTCGGCACGGCCTCACCTTAACTTGGTGTTGGAGGAATGCCACTTATTTCAGCTTTAGTTTAATTGTGCCTTACGAAACACAGTTCCGGGTTTGATTTTGAGTTATCCTCCTCCTGACAGGTAGCAAACCAATGCTGTTGACGCCTATCTCGCCAAATCACAAGTCAAAGTTAACCAATCGATGCTGCAGGCTCGAACATTCGACCTCAATATCATAATCGAGGACCCAAAACCCAGTAGACCAAAATTTCAGACGGATTGAGCAACGGAGTTTATGATCACCATCTTATTTTTAACTCACATCGTATTCTCAGCAAATCCTTTCATTTGATACCATATCGTAGAAAGGATAAAACTAAGTCCGCCATCTTTAGAAGTCCGCCATTGATTTAGAATGACGTCACTTTATTTTGTTATACTCAGCAAGTCCTTTCATTTGATACCCATATTGTAGAAAGCATAAAAACTTAGTCTGCCATCTTTAGAAGTCCGCCATATTGATTTACAGTGACGTCACTTATTTTTAGAGTTATACCAGTTATACTTAGAGTCCTTTCATTTGATACCCATATTGCAGGAGTGCATTAAAAATAACTAGTCCGCCATCTTGGGTGTTCCGCCATGTTCGATTTAGAATGACGTCACACAGCTAACTATGCATTGTCATCCAAACTTAACGTATACAAAATTTCAGCTCAATGGGTTGAAGATATCTGCTCAAAATTGAGTTGCAAGATTCCACCTGAACAAACATAGTTGTTACTGTAAGTTAAATGCTTGTAAAAGGGTCTCCGATTCCGTGAGAGTGTTCCAACCCTGTTCTAGCTGATCCATTTGTGCTGCAGTTATACTCGTATTTATATGCGCAGCAGATAGTTGTTCTGATAGCTATAAATAAACTTGCACCTCGTTTTAAAACCTGTAAATAAATAAATGTTAATTTTGTTATTTCAATTCAAGAATATATAATATTTATCATTTCCTAATCGATAAAATACTTTAATTAATTTTCTCCACATACATTTAAACACCTTATGGTAAGGGGTTGTTTAAAAATTTAATATACGTTTTTATTTTATTTTTAACTAACTTCAAAAAGGAGGCCTGAAAACGATTTTCTTAAATATATATACAGGCTAAGGTGTAAATGAACCCATATATTTATTACATTGATTTGAATATAAAAAAGATAAAATATATTACATAAAATATATGAAGAGCCGTGGTAGCTTCTAGCTAAGCGCGTTCTAAATTTAACAGTACGCGAGCAACCAAGTTAGATCCCCGCCGGCACCAATGAATTGTTGATTGCAATTTTAAGTAGATTTACCACAGCTCGGCGATGAAGAAAAATCGTGAGGAAATGCGTGAGAAATAAAAATATTTCGAACACATATGAAGTCCGCCAACACGCATTGGGACAGCGCGGCACATTTCTTGTTCTAAAACCCTCTCAGAAATGAGAGGAGGCCTGCCCAGCAGTGGGACGTATATAGCTGCAACTTTAACTTTTAAAGGTTTATCGACCAGATTGGCGATATATTGAAAATGGGATTAGGAATAACCTTAACCGACGAGTGTATGCGTAAATATATGGATGAAAAGAGGCGAGGTATGCCAGGATCGTGCCAAATGGAAGTCCGTAGTCTCTGCCTACCTCTGAGTGACAGGCGTGAGTGTTTATGTATGTATGTATGACTGATATTATACTGAATTCTATATTCAAAATAATTTAAAATTAAAAATGACTTCAATATAAATTATTAAGAATAACTCAAGAACTATTGCTCATACCTTGATCAAATTTATATGGGAATACATGTGAATCACCAGCTTTCAAATAAAATAATAATCACCGAAATCGGTTCACCCAGAAAGAGGTTATGAGGTAACACATAAAAAACATACAGTTGAATTGAGTACCTCCTCCTGTTTGAAGTCGGTAGATGAAGAAACAGTGGTCATGCATATAATTATCAACAAAGAAGAAGCTAGTTGGGAAAATTATACAATAAGGAGCGATTAAATTACTGAACCTAAAACTAAACTTACTAATGAATAAAAACTATTCCATGAGAGTAATATAAATAAAACTTTTAACAAAAAGTAAAAACAGACTTCAAATTGCCAAAAAAGTAGTTATTTATTTGCTTTTAGGGATGACATTTTTCTCCAAATTTATATGGGACAATCCTTGAACTATAACTTATTTAATAAAAAAGAATCATCAAAATTGGTTCACAATCTAAGGTATCGTAAAATACATACAAAACAAACATACACTCTAATTGAGAACCTCTTATTTTTTAAAGTCGGTTAATAAAGGCAAACAATGTTTAATGAAAAATAATACAAGTAAAATTAAATTTTTTGTACAATCGACTTCAATATAACAACTTTGACAGTAATGAGGGTGTACCTGGTATACTGAACACATCTGCGTTCTCATGGCGTTCTCCTTAAATGTTACAGGCATGATGTAATGTTGTGCGGTTGCGTTAACAATGCATAGATATGCGATAGCAGCAATCGCGGTCGATTTATCAGCATTTATTGAAGAGTTCCGTTGTCTGTCTCTGAAACTTATCATCAAATCTTTACGAAATTTAAATGACCATTTCGAATAAACCTATTTCGAACAAAAAAAGAGTTTTGCAAATCCGTCAATATATGACGGAGTTATGACCGAACATACATAAAAAAAACATCCCTCCTTTTTTAAGGTCGGTTAAAAATTAAAAATTAATAAAGTATTTGGATCGTCGTCTAACTCGCTACGCAAAACCTACGACTTCTGTAGTATTCCAAACGAGAAGCTAAATTACGAAATTAGGAATCAATAAAATCTCTGATTCGTATCATCGACGAAAAAATTTAACTTCGATTCGTTCGATTCATAATTTGTTAAATCTTAAAGAGCATTTCTAAACTACGAAAAAAATTATGTACATAGGTATATACATATTATATACACCTAACCTTTTTTGTTTAAAATCCCAATAACCACTGTACCATCAATTATAGGTAGGTACCAAAACAAACGACACACGTATTTATTTAGTTGACGAGGTAGTCAAGTACGTGAATTTAACAAGTTACAGCCTATATACGTCCCACTGCTGGGCATAGGCCTCCTCTCACTTCTGAGAGGGTTTAAGGGTAAGGAAGTGTCCGCCGCGAAAACGAAACGAAACGCGAAAAGAAACTAAAAAGATATGGTTACATTTTGTTTTGCCTAATAATATGTGTTATCCATTCACATTGTTATTTCTACTTTTAATAACTAGTGTACCTATTACAGAAGAACGTGCTCGGCAGCCTGAATTATTACATCAGATATTAGAATTCGTACAGGAGGTACCTTAGAGACCTTAGTAAAGTTTTGAGACATCGTCTCTTATCTTTACATATTTGTATAGTGACGCCTGTAAACTTATTTATATAAGCAAAAAAAGTAAGCAAGTTAGCAATTAAATTTGGTAAATTATTTTAAACGAACAGAACAAAATGGCCACCTTTAAAGAAAGATTACGTACGCTCAGTACTTACCCCATGACTGCTATTCACATATCAAAATGAAACACAATTACATTACTATTTCACTTGAAGTTATATTATGTTATCCAATGCAAAATGAAATAATTTTCTATTAGCACGTTTGTACCTACACACGTATTGCTGTTGTCTTGCATCGCGCGCTGCCTCTGGAGTGCCCACTGCCCATAATCTGTTACCCGTGCTTTTTAATTTTTCATCCACCCGCAACTTTAAAATAATAAATGCCTACATTTTTATCTTATACCATCTAGTTATAGATACTATGCTAAATATTATGCTAAATGATGAATTTTATACATACATACATATAATCACGCTCCTTTCCTGTAGGGGGGCAGAGACCACTTCTTTCCACTTGCTATGATCCTTACATACTTGTTTGCTGTCCACTTTCATTATTCCTTCATACATGCTCTCGGTTTAGGTACTTTAACCTGGCCTTTTTCAAGACGTCCCTGATTTGGTCGAGAAACGTCCTCCTAGGTCTACCCTTCCAACACTTTCATTCACACTCCTTATACACTTTTTTCGTCAATCGTTCTTCATTCATTCTCTCGACATGGCCAAACCATCTCAGCATACCTTTCTCAATTTTGTCACTACATCTTCTTTCAAACCACAACGATTTTTTAATTTTATATATATTTATAAAAATTACGTGTCACATTGTTTGTCCGCGATGAACTCCTAAAGTACTGAACAGATTTTAAATGAAATTGTTTATACTTACCTATGTGTATTCCTTGCTCCAACTTGAGAGATTGGATAGTTTTTATCCCGATAAGTGACAATCAATATTTTTTATTGCGTATTTAAGGATTTTTTTAAAAGACCAAGGGTCGTCGAAAAGGGCAGAACAAAGTGTGCCTTGGCCAGCTCCAATATATATAAATGAGTATGAAATTGTGGGTTCGAATACCGCCTAAAATGTATTTTTATACGGACTATAGCTATACTATACAAACTAGCTGTGTCCGCAACTTCGTTCGCGTGGAGTCGTTTTCACTTTCAACCGACTTCAAAAAAGGAGGAGATTCTCAATTAGACTATTTTTCATTGACTTATACGTATTTTTATTATATACGTAATATTATACGTATTTATTTCTAAAACTTTTTTCTAGGTGAACCGATTTCGATGATTCTTTTTTATTTAAAAGCTGGTGCGTCTCATGTGGTCCCATATAATTTTGATCAAGATCTGACCAGCAGTTTTTGCGTTATCCTTAATATTGCGTATTTAATTGACTTCGTCTACATTGATGACACATACATACATACATACATAAACACTTACGCCTGTCACCCAGAGGGGTAGGCAGAGACTACGGACTTGACACGATCCTGACACACCTCTCTCGTTACCTCCACATCAGTATACCTACCCATACACGCTCGTCGGTGAAAGGTACTCGTAATTTGGTTCATTTTCAATATATCCCCAATTTGATCGATAAACTTTCGCCTAGGGCGTCCCTTCCCGACTCTGCCATTCACCTCTGCAACATAATTGTCACTCTTTCCTCGTTCATTCTTTCTACCGAAGCATTCCTTTCTTAATCCTGGTCACAAAATCTTGCAAACCACACTTTTCCCTTATCACACAATTTCTCACCCTGTCATTCAGATTCAGCCCTATACATTGATGATGTTGTCATTTTATTTATATTGAAGTCGGTTGTACAATTTTTTTTAACTCTACCACTTGTCTAAGATTGTTAACCGAGTAAGTTAGTAATAATATATTTATTACATTGAGCTTAATTTTAATTTTATATACTACACCACTATTACACCTCAATTAGTAACCAATAGTATCTAGATACGATAATAATTAAGTGTAATTTCATCATAAAAACCAATCATGTACATGGACGACTCAACACAGAGGGTTCCGTACAATAATAGATTAACAACTTAGTAAAGTAGATAATGCACTAGGAGAATACGAAAAAGGAACTAACGAAGGGGTTAAAAGTAACTATAATTTAAATTAAAAAACAGGGTTTATTGCTTCGCGAATTTAAATAATAAAGAGGGATATATGTTCGCAATCTGCTGGCGGCGAAAAATAAAATTTTAATCATGTTGTAAGAGGCAACTTTTTTATAGAATGGGGGTGACAAACTAACACACAGTCCACCTGGAGGATGCTGTGGCCTATAGACATCATACATTTATCTTCGATTAAGAATCAATATGCAGATGCGCTGTCACCCCTGGTGACTACAATGGAATGCCTCGTTTCCAGTAAAAAGGGTCTCCGGTTGTCTACACTCACCATACGAAACACAGCAGCGTTAAGCTGCTATTTTACTTTTTATTTTTTGAGAGCGTGGTCCTTGCCCGGTCGAGCCGATCCATTCGTGCTACAACCATAATACAGCTACAGCGTGGCTCTACCACATAAAACTATACGAAATGCTAGAAAGCCTTTTTTAGCTTTCTATTATATATAACGTCCAAGTTGCTTGCGACGCGACTTGTATTGCGATCATTAATCCACCTGCTAAGAGTAATCTATAATTTAATATAATAAAGTGGAACACATTTTTTTGTTTGTTTAAACACGCTAATATCTGGAACTACCAGTCCGATTGGAAAAATTATTTTTGTATATGATTATGCCAGATTAACGACTAATATATATAGATAGTATAGGCTATCTAGAATTAGCTTTAAATATTGATTTTTGTTAAGCAGGTCGGAAAAAAGCCGCCTCGAACAAAAGTTCGGATGCGGATAAACATTATCCGGCTGGCGTAATAGTTGGTGGTACGTGAATACAATGTTCTGCAAAAGTATAGATCTTTACTCCATCTATAAAAAGTCCCCGGCACCATACGCCTATTTCTTATAAATAAGCCACGAAAAGGTATTTTTTGACAAGAAAATATTGAAAATTTGTGTTTTATGAGCGTTATTAATCCTTGGCGTAACTTAAGTAACTTTAGTTCGTAAGGATTACCTTACGAACTAAAGTTACTTCATCATCAAGACAATTTTATGGAGATAATATTTTTTACGTGGTAGAGCCATGCTGCAGCTATATTGTGGTTGCAGCACTAATGGGTCGGCTCGACCGGGGTAGGACCACGCTCTCACAGAATACCAGCGTAAAATAGCAGCTTAATGCTGCTGTGTTTCGTATGGTGAGTGTAGAGAACAGGAGACCCTTTTTACTGGAAACGAGGCATTCCACCTCAGTCCTCAGGTGTGACAACGCATCTGCATTTTGATTCTTAATTGAAGATAAATGTAGATATCTATGGGCCACAGCATCTACTTACCATCAGGTGGACTTTGTGCTCGTTTGTCACCTTTATTCTATAAAAAAAGCATTAAGTCCTGTGCCTAGCAGTGGGACGTAAGTATATAGGCTGTATCTTCGGGTCATAAAGTAATGCGACAAAAATAAAAGGAACATATATGTATTTTGAATCATTAAAACAACTCATCTTAAACAATGGCCATAAAGTTAAAGTTACAGCCTATATACATTCTACTGCTGGGCACAGGCTATCTCTTATTTCTGAGAGGGTTTGACAATTTGGCCATATTTAATTTTAATACCTACATTTTTAACACTAAAATACCTAATAGCCGGCAAATTAATTTTACAATAATGTCAAATTTCAAGTCAATAGCTATAGTTGAGAAAATCACAAACTCTTTCCGAAAAGATTCCGTTTGAACTGCCCGAACATATCATGTTACATCAAAGCGCCTATACGTTAACAATGTTGGAAATGTTTTGTGGTGCAAAAAAATAAATGAGCACCAACCCAATTCCAATTAAATATAAGTATTATTTTTTTGGATTATTGGAGGATTTGAGGAATAAGATTTGGGATCTTCACCTGCATCATATCATAACCTGTTGAATCCGAGTCTACTAGGTTTTTATTAGAAATAATATTAATAATTTAAAATTAAAAATTTTGTACAACCAACTTCAATATAAATTATTAAGAATAACTCAAAAACTATTGGTCAGACCTTGATCAAATTTAAATGGAACCACATGAGAAGTACCAGCTTTCAAATAAAAAAAGAATCATCCAAATCGGTTCACGTAGAACAAAGTTATGAAGTAACACACATAAAAAACACACCGTCGAATTGAGTACTTTTGAATTCGGTAGAAAATTAATGTTTGTTTATAACAATATAACTCTTCCAAATTGAAAACGATATTTCCACAATTATATCTTCTGTTGCAGCAACGCGCCGAGTAACAGCTAGTTAAAAAAAAAAAAAAACAACTAATTTTTACCATTAAAAAGCTAAGGAGGATTTGAATTAAAAGTATAACTATTAAACAGTGACACCAGTCGATAATAGTTAAAACTAAATCTACCAGTGATGGTAAATTGAAATTTTATACTTTTACTTTTAACAGAATAAGTCTGTCCGATATAAACAAAATTTCAAACACCACGTTCAGAGATGTGGTTTCTGTCTACTTTTGAGTTTTTTTTTAGCTAATTATAATAAAAACATTATTAGGGTACGTCATCGTAACAATTTCGACTAAATAAGTTACGTTAGAAAATTCGTACAACAGAAAATATTTTTTTTAATGAAAATTAGAAGTTTCAAAGTAAAACCTTATAAATTCAGTAACCGAACGATTTTTTTATAGTTCATCACAACCGTAGTAAATTAAGTATGAAACAGATATTAGTATTTAAACGAAAACAAACGTGGTAGAATGCTGCAGCTATATTAGTAGTATACTCTGTAGTTGTAGCACGAATGGGTCGGCTCGACCTGGGAAGGACCACGCTCTCACAGAATACCAGCGTAAAATGGCAGCTTGACACTGCTGTGTTTCGTATGGTGAGTGTAGAGAGAACCGGAGACCCATTTTACACGAAAAGAGGCATTCCATCTTAGTCCTCACGGGTGACGACGCATCTGCATTTTGATTCTTTATTGAGGATAAATGTAGATGTCACAGCAACCACTTACCATCAGGTGGGCTGTGTGCTCGTTTTTCACCCTATCCTATAAAAAAAAACATCAAATATTTTGTATTTAAAGAGAGATGACGCTATTATCGCCAGTATTTAAAAATATAAGTAAAAATTTGACGTAATTGATATACAAATGCTCCTTTTAAATTAGGAGGATGATGACAGGAATTTATACGTGGTGGAGCCACGCTGCAGCTATAATATTATGGTTGTAGCACGAATGCATCGGCTCGACCGGGGAAGGACCACGCTCTCACAGAATGCCAGCGTAAAATAAGCTTAACACTGCTGTGTTTAGTATGGTGAGTGTAGAGAACCGGAGACCCTTTTTACTGGAAACGAGGCATTCCATCTTAGTCCTCAGGTGTCAACACATCTGCATTTTGATTCTTAATCGAAAATAAATATAAATGTCTATGGGCCACAGCGTCTACTTACCATCAGCTGAACTGTGTGGTCGCTAGTTTTATATTTATATTTCCGCACTCCAAAAGAACCCCTTCCAGAAATGTGCAGATGTCTTTGTCCAACTATGGGACGCAAATACTCGTATAGTCTGTTACTTTAGTTCGTAATTAAAGGCGATCGTCTCGTTTTTTCACTTTTAACCGATATTTTAAAACATCTTATATTTTAATGCTTCGGCACGCTTGGTAGAAAAGACTTAATAATCATTAATAAGTTTACATTGGTATACGAGTTACGCTGCAACAATTATTATCACACACTTGCTGATACCCGCCATGTTATTGCCGCAGAAGAAATAATCGAGGAAATATCGTTTTAAAATTTGGAAGAGTTATATTGTTTAGGAATGAACATACATTGAAATTTAATGACATTATATAACTTTCAAATAATGATGATGTTAGATAACTTTCAAATAAATTTGTCGGTACGATACGCGCGCCACCTGCTGTAAATTAATTGTACTATGTCTAATAACCCTTACGCAAGTGCAAGCAATAAGTTGACTAAGTTTTACCGGAATCTTATGAACGGTATGGCAGCGCATTAAATACGAACAAACAAACATTATTTTTTATATATTAGATGATTTAAAGAAAATGAAAACACAACCCGTCTTTTTACCCGACTGCCAAGGTAGGGTTATGTTTTTCGCGCGTATCTTGTATGTTTGTAAATTTCTTTATTACCTCGTATCTTCCAAACGGCTGGATGGATTTCGACAATTAATGTACCGTTTTATTCGTCTTAGAAACCCAAGTGTTCTTAGATGGCTGTTTGAAAAATATAAACTAAATGGCGGATTATTGGCGCATAATAAGTTAAATACCCGCATTAAGTTTAGTAGCAAGCGCAACTACTAAACTTAATGCGGGTATTTAACTTTGGCTTTCAGCTCGTAATATAGTCTGTTAAACCGAAGTAGAGTTTACTTTGTTAATACTTTATTTTAATTTTGTTTTCTATTCTCAATCTTGTTTCGGTCGTTTTAGTGCATGACTTTTAAATTGTCTTTTTTGCAGTCGGGTTTTTGATTTTTTAAATTTTTACAAACATACCTTTCACAGCTTTGTACATTTGTACTTGTACATTATATTATGTACCAAGATATTTAGACCTACCGTCCAGCTCCTATTTTTTTATGCTATATTATATTAGCTATATTAGTTATAGCTAATATAATATAGCTATATTAGTAGTATAGTTGTAGTACGAATGGGTCGGCTCGACCGGGGAAGGACCACGCTCTCACAGAATACCAGCGTAAAATAGCAGCTTAACACTGCTGTGTTTCGTACGGTGAGTGTAGAGAACCGGAGACCCTTTTTACTGGAAAAGAGGCATTCCATCTTACTCCTCACGGGTGACAACGCATCTGCATTTTGATTCTTTATTGAAGATAGATGTAGATGTCTATGGGTCACAGCAACCACTTACCATCAGGTGGACTGTGTGCTCGTTTGTCACCCTATCCTATCCTATATATAAAAAAAAGAAATATTATAATTGTTTTGAGCATGAATGACGTTCGTTGTTCGTTCATGTGCATTGTGCAACTTATGTATGTAAGCGTCTCAACTACGTAGGGTAAATTCATAAGCGAATGCTACACACTCGATAATTATCACGATATTTGGATCGTAATCTAGGATTACGATATTTATCGTGTAAAGTAGCGTATCACGGATCAGAGCGCCATACACTCGATAATTATCACGATATTTGGATCGTAATCTAGGATTACGATATTTATCGAGTGTGTAGTATAGCGTATCACGGATCGTGATAAGGATCGCTAGATATCTAAAAATCCGGGAATCCCACGATCTGTATCAAGTATCGTCGATAAATATCGAGTGTCTAGTCTCTGGTCGATATTTATCGCGTCATTATTGGTCAGTATTCATTCTGTCAGCGATGGACACTCGAAAATAATTTTCATAATCATCCATTTCTTGGTATTCCCGAATCTAATTTAATAAATTCAGGTGTGTATATTGATCTCTGTCAAGCCAATGTCATCCATCTTTTTTTCTCTTTACACGTCTTTTAATGCTATCGCTAATATAATAGCAACGCAAGCTTTTTTTATAGTCACTCATTACGTTATTGGCTTCGAGTATGTAACGTACACGTCTTTAGTGAATGAAATCTACCGTTGTACTGACGCGATCAGTATCGAATGTGTAGTATGTAGATTCGATCCAAAATATTACAAGATAAAAATCACGTTAAATATCGTGATAATTATCGAGTGTGTAGCATGCGCCATACTGTAGCTTCTATGAATAATTAAAAATTAAAAATTTTGTACAACCAACTTCAATATAAATTATTAAAAATAACTCAAAAACTATTGGTCAGATGTTATTCAAATTTATATGGGACCACATGAGAAGCATTAGCTTTCAAATAAAAAAAAAAGAATCATCGAAATCGGTTCATCTAGAAAAAAGTTGAGGTAACACACATAAAAAAATATACAGTCGAATTGAGTACCTCCTCCTTTTTGAAGTCGGTAGAAAAGGTAAAAAGGTTCACCGTAAATTGACAGTGGGGCAGCGCAGACGTCTGGTTGCGGCGCTCGCAGGCCCTGTTCTCGCAGAACCCAAACAACTATTTATGTGGACTTCATGTAATTGTTCCGGCTCTGGGTGTATCATCATCATCATTACAGCCCATCACAAGTCCACTGCTGAACATAGGCCTCCCCCAAGGAATGCCACAAAACACGGTCCAGAGCCACCTGTATCCATCGACATCGGTGAGGACGCCCCACACTGCCTACCGGTACGAGACTGCCACACGAGAAATTTTTCCCCATCGGTAGTCGGTTCTTCGAGCTATATGGCTGGCCCATTGCCACTTCAGCTTACTAACTGTTGGGCTATGTCGGTTACTCTGGTTCTACTGCGGTTAACCTCACTTCTAAGGGCGTATAGTATAATATATTTGTAAAAAGCCTCTACGACACAAAAGTTCCTCTATTGAGGTCGCTTTATAAAAAATAAAAAATGTCATATTGTTTACCGTTAAAGCTTATAAAGTAATTTCACAGCGTACTTGGCCTCCCCACACATTGCCTCTTGGGGAGGGTGAGGGGGGGCATATATTTACCAAGACGCTGCTGACGTCTTGATTACTATTATTAGAAGAATAAATACAAACTTTGTAGTACGATATAACGTACCCTACGTATTTTTGTAAATGATTAAAAATTTTGTACAACCGACTTCAATATAAATTATTAAGAATTACTCAAAAACTATTGGTCAGATCTTGATCACAACATTTATATGGGACCACATGAGAAGCAACAGCGTTCAAAT
This sequence comes from Parnassius orleans, assembly GCA_029286625.1. NCBI lineage: Eukaryota > Metazoa > Arthropoda > Insecta > Lepidoptera > Papilionidae > Parnassius > Parnassius orleans. The sequence continues at coordinate 19,503 of JAGSMP010001253.1, forward strand.
GAAATAAAAGAATCATCGAAATCAGTTCACGCAAAAAGTTATATGGTAACAACCAAAAAAGTACATACAGTCGAATTGAGTACCTCCTCTTTTTGAAGTCGGTAGAAAATCGACGGTACCGACAGCCTAATGATAAATTCAGAACACCGGGTCCAAATCCTCCAGGAACTCTTACAGGACACTGTTACCCGTCCGTCTGTCAAGACAATTTTTCTCAGCAACGGCAACTGGTAGAGGTTATCTTGAAATTATTATTAAATACGAAGGTATGCGGTCCCTTTTGAGGTGTAAAATGTTCAAGCTTCTAAAGTCAACATAGTCAAAAAAATTGTATGTAATTGTATGTAAATATACATAATATTATGTTATATTTGCGTTCTTTTTTTTATTAAATAGGTTATACTTCAAGGGTGGTCCCATATAAATTTGAAGAAGAAAATTCCACCCCTATGGGTATCAAATAACTTATTTTGCAATTTAAAGTTGGGTTTTTACTTTTTGTTAAAAGTTATAATAATTATTTGATACTCGCAAACTCATCCATCAAAACATTTGTTCAGAATATTTCTTGTTAACCCATAATCATGAAATTATGCAAAAAGCACGGTACTACAGCACAAGTAAAGGAAAAGTCCGAAAATCGTTAATTTGTAGCTCCACCTAAAAACTGATTTTTTTTACGATTACAAACTTACATTTTGCAGCTGGAGCATCGATTGTGACGTAGGCAGATGTATGGTAAAACTTTTTTAACAACTGCAAAATTAAGTTTGCCTTTCAATGCGACTTACCTTTTCCTTAGAGCAGTGTGAGGTGCTTACCTCACCTGTATAATTTCCGCTATGAATGAAATATTAACATCTATAAATTAAGTTTATATGGAATCCCCAGGTCAAGAGTACTATACTGCTGGGTATTTTAGTGCTAGTTTTAGTGGTATTTTTCGAACCAGTGGTAAATTAAACTAACACATTTCTTTCAATAAGTAAGTATTTGAATTATCATAGAATAATAAAAATTAAATTATTGAATCGATATGTATATATATCTGTATCTTCACATATAAATAAAATTGATGTGTCTGTCTGTAACATCGAAATAACTGGCTTCTATTACATTCAGGGGGAGGTAATTAATTTGCATTCTATAAATGAATAACCAGTTTTATAATTTTGTAGTGGGCGACTGATGGCGATAAACTTATTCAAATATAATTATTATAATAATAAAAGTTTGAGTTACAGCCTACACGTCCCACTGCTAGGCACAAGCCTCCCCTCATTTCTGAGAGGGTTTTAGGGCAAGAAAATGTCCGCCACGCTGCCCCAATGCGTGTTGGCGAAATTCACATTGTCTTCGAAATATATTTTTTTCTTATTTCTCAGACATGCAGGTTTCCTCTCGATGGTTTCCTTCACCGCCGAGCACGTGGTAAATCAGTACTTAAAATTGCAATTAATAATTTAATTGGTGCCGACGGGGATCGAACCCGGTTTGCTCGAGTATTGTGAAACTTACAGCGAGCGCTCAGCCTCTGACCTACCACGCCTTATGCTTTTTTGACATTTGAAAAGGACAATTTTATCCTAGTTCATTCGACGTGGGTTTAAGTTTATATTCATACAAAAAATCTATCTAAGTCTAAGTCTATCACCCATTTAATCTACTGTGGATATTATATCCACCGGTGTGCCCATGTTCGAAGGGTGGATAAAACTAAGTTGAGGATAAACATTTTCCTTTCCCTGGGGATAAAATTGTCTCCTGTCCATGCTAGCCCTGCTGGCTCTGATGTAACTGATATGGTTAAAGCGCCTTATATCGATAGCCATTACATTTTTCTGGCGCCTCTCACACCTCCTGGACGTAGAGTAAGATTGTGTTGGATTCATTTACGCCGCAATTACACGGCAAACGAACTGTCGTTTCGTCTTTATGTTTTCATAAATTAACTCGATGTTTTTATAAATTACACTAATTAAACATTTTCTTTAGTTTCTTTTGAAGTTAAACTTCTTTTGGAGCGTTTGGGAAAAATTATGAGAGTGATTTTTTTACGATGCGCGCGCACACCGATATCTAAAAATGACACCATGAAGTTGTTACGATGCGCGCGCACTCTGACACCTCAAAGCGACAACTTCATTGGGTAACTGTCTCTCAAGTTTTCGTGGGAACTGATAACTATATTTACGGTAGTTATTTTTAGTTATTTTGTTTTGTTATGCTAAAGAAGACTCCTACTGCGTACATAAGTACACACACGTTTTTATATTATCTTAATGCACATCTACGTTACTTTGTTTTATTTAAATACTAGCTGATACCCGCGACTTTCCGTTTCTTGTTATATCAAGAAAACAAACATCTTTTTTCATCAATCGGATTTTTTTTGTTAGACAAGGGCTGCGTCTAAAAATAAAACTTAACCTTAATTGAAATCTATCCAGTAGTTTTTCCGTGATGCGCGTAACAACTGCAAACCTCTATCGTTTTATTTGTATAGATAATATAGAACGAATCATCGGTGTTGAAATAATTGAGGCACTTGATCGGTTTCATGATGAATTATTTCTTATAAAGTATAAAGCCGTGGTAGGTCAGAGGCTGAGCGCTCGCTGTAAATTTCACAATACTCGAGCAAACCGGGTTCGATCCCCGCAGGCACTTTAAGTGCTGATTTACCACGTGCTCGGCAGTGAAGGAAAACATCGTGAGAAACCTGCATGTCTGAGAAATAAGAAAAAAACATTGTAGATGTTCTGTGTTTCGTAGACATGCAGTCGGCCAACACGCATTGTTGCGGCGGACAATTCCTTGTCCTAAAACCTCTCAGAATTGAGAGAGGAGGCCTGTGCCCAGCAGGACGCATATAGGCTGCACTTTAAGTATAAACATATCCTGGTGTAGTTTATACAATATAATCAATAGTCCCCAGAAATAAAACTTCAAAACAAATAAGTTAGGTACTAACAAGCATTCTATGCAAAGAAGTCATGGGCACAGTCTTTCCATAAACCTTCTAAACGGCTGGACCGATTTTGATGAAATTTTGTTGTGTAATTATAATATTATTAATATTACCTATATTATTACTTGTATTATTTTACCGGAAACGAGGCATTCCATCTTAGTCCTCAGGTGACACCCCTGCATCTGCATTTTGATTCTTAATTGAGGATACATGCAGATGTCTATGGGCCACAGCAACCACTTACCATCAGGTGGACTGTGTGCTCGCATGTCTCCCTTATCCTATAAAAAAAATACAACCAAACATCTTACTCAGTATTCGGTATTCTGCCGAATAGTATGCAGATATTCGGTATTTAATCAATTCTTGTTATTAAGTTTACGTGCTGCAGCTATATTAGTAGCATTGTAGCACGAATGGGTCGGATCGACAGGGGATGGACCACGCCTCGCAGAATACCAGCGTAAAATAGCAGCTTAACACTGCTGTGTTTCAATGTGAGTGTAGAGAACCGGAGACCCTTTTACTGGAAACGAGGCATTCCATCATAGTTCTCAGGTGTGACAACGCATCTGCATTTAGATTCTTAATTGAGGATAAATGTCTATGGGCCACAGCATCCACTTACCATCAGGTGGACTGTGTGCTCGTTACCCTATACCCTATACTATAAAAAAAATTATCGTATATCTATTATCGTCACTGCGTTGCTAGCGATACGTTTTGCCAGCAACGCAAATTTCAACAGTTCGTTGCGTAGAAATTTTTAGAGCACCTTATTTTTAAACTTGGCACCTAATTAGTACCTAAAACGCCATTAATTTTGGCTTTTTCTAAATGCAAATTCCTGACTTTGCGTTGCTGGCGAGACACAGCTGGTTTTGGAACTCTGATAAAAGAATATGACCACCGAAATCGGTTGATGTGGTAATAAACTGTTCGCGCGGACAGCGCGGTAAAGAAATATCGCTGATCATAAATACAAATGACAAATTTGTCTGTCACTCATCCATACAAGTTAACATCCATAGGAAATAACAGCTTTCTACTAAATGCAGATGAAAGTATATATGGTACGTGTAACAAAAAAAAAACAATTTTATAAATTTTTGTCCGTGTGTCTGTATGTCGGTCCGTCTGTCCGTCTATCTGTCTGCCTGTTTGTTCCCGCTAATCTCTGAAATATCTTAATCGATTTTGACGGGACTTACACTGGCAGATAGCAGATGTTATAAGGAGTATAACTTCGCATTTATTTTAGAAAAACATTTTAGGCTTCCGCGCAAAAAAATTCAAACCCATGAAACCCAAACGTAATAAATTGCACGTGGACGAACGTGATCTGTAGCCTTTTTTGTTTGTAATCGATTACAGGTGGCCTTAGTAATAATATAATGTCCTCCAGATCGAATTTCGGTAACGGCGGCCCGATACTACGCAGTCTAGCTACCTACACAGTTTTTTTGGAACGAAGTTCTTTATCGGACGGTACGGATTTGGCGGATGGGGACTAGGCGACAAAAAGTGTAAGATTTTTCCGTCACGACCCCTTCTGACGTAGTGTAGACGGCCTTGGCGGTTATAGGAAGCGAGATGGAATATATCCATCTCCTCGCACTTTTCTTATCTTGCCATGAAAGAAATATTATTTTAATGATGCTTCATTTTAATAGACGCTATTAATTCATTTATTTGTATTTATTAATCAATAATATAATACGTTTATCATCAATAATATACTACGAACGGAACTTCGTTCCAACAGTGTTCCACGACACTCACGCATGTTTTAATAGAATAAGAGTGACGAACGAGCACAAAGTCCACCTGATGGTCCACATTTAAAAATGCAGATGTGTTGTGATTCCATGTGATTCCATCTTAGACCGCAAAAGTGACAACTTCTGCAGTCTAAGATGGAAATGCCCGTTTCAAAATGGTCTCCGGTTCTTACACCACCATACGAACACAGCAGCATTAAGCTGCTATTTTACGCTGGTATTCTGTGAGAGCGTGGTCCTTCCCCGGTCGAGCGACCCATTCTGCGCCATAAACCATAATAGTGTGCAGCGTGGCTCTACCACGTATAAATAAACACGCACACGAATTATAGTGCAGGAGAGTGTACGCAAGTACAGGTGCACTCTCTATTCCCTCATTCTCATAATCGAATGTGAGGGCAATCCGACACGATCGGAGAGAGATCAAACGCGGGTTAACGGCTTTTTACGAGCTTTCGGAGGCACGAAGTGAAACAAGGCCGGGATTAGAACCCAGGACTTCATGATCAGCAACCGCGTTTACGATCACTAAAACCAAGAAAAAAATATTTAAAAAAGTCCCGTTGGTTCTTGCCAGGACAGAGGGCTTTTTTCGAACCAGTGGTAAAGTAAAACAAGACTTTCAATAAGAATTACACATGTGATCTATATTGAATAAAAATTATTCTATTCTACAACAGACCTGCTGCAGCTATATTAGTAGTATGGTAGCACGAATGTGGGTCGGCTCGACCGGGAAGGACCATTTCTCATAGAATACCAGCGTAAAATAGCAGCTAACACTGCTGTGTTTCATGGTGAGTGTAGAGAATCGGAGACCCTTTTACTGGAAAAGAGGCATTTCATCTTAGTCCTCACGTGACACCGCATCTGCATTTTGATTCGCAAACGAGGATATATGTAGATGTCTATGGGCTACAGCAACCACTTACCACCAGGTGGACTGTGCTCGTTTGTTACCGTGTCCTATAAAAAAAGGCAGGCCGGCAGTGCTGTATCAATAAACTGACCTATTTTTATCTCAAAACGGGACACGGGTTTATTTATACTTTAACAACTGTAACATTATACAGTTAATGCTCATTATAATTATATTTACATTAATTATAGTTATTTTTATTATAACAAATGTGAAATGTAAAATCGATCACTAGTTCATCAGCTTCATTAAAGCAAAGTTCCTCAGACAGTAATTATTAAATGCAACATATTATTTTTTTAATTATATTTATATTTGTCAGTGGAACAAATTTGCTTTAATAAAGTTGTGGTGATGATTTTATATAAGAACAAAATTCTGGGCATGTTTTTTTTTTGTATTCATCTTTATTATCAACATCGCGTTTAGAACTGGAACCTGTAAGTGATTTTTACAGACGTCCACAATTTATTCATTAATGAAAATACGCTTACTGGAGTATTTGTACCAGGTAGACATAAAATATATTCGATTAAAATGCAAAAAAAATATGTTGAGAATTGTTTTAATGTTTAATTTCAGTAATCACCAGGTGGTCAGTTCGTTCAATAGAGAAACGGTTTTAAGAGGTGGCTCGTTAATATTAGCTAGTAAATTATTATCATGTAAGGAACGTAAAGATATTGTGAGCCTCTGTTGAGCGAACTGTAGAAATGGCTTGTGTTGAGTTTGAGCACTCATTGTTGTGTGCGTCTACAGACCCCCATGTTCTATATACAATACTTTTGAAAAATTATGGAGAAGTTTTTGTTATTTAATAAACAGAATAAATCTGTTGTAATATGTGAGACTTTAATATCAATCTCCTAGAAGCTTCCTCCACCAATATTAAATTTAGATCATTGTTTAAACTATATGGTCTTTTTAATTTATTTTAGAGCCAACGCATATTACTGAATGTAGTGCAACATGTATAGATAACATTTTACAAATGTTAAGCCGTTGCATAAATGTATAATTCAAAATTGAGTTCTGATCACTGTGGACAGTTAGTTTCGTTACCTTATGTTCACAAAAGCAAGTAGATGAGAAAATTGTGTTTGTTCCTGTAAATGCTAGTCGCTTGGAGAGTTTAGAAGTAACATAGTGAAGAAACTTCCATCACTTTCATACCAAAATGATCCTAATTTTTATATGGAATAGTGTTTAAACTTATTTGCAATGAATTTGATAATATTTTTACTTCTAAAACGTTCTCCTTGAACAGTCAGGCTTTCAATGAATGGGCGACAGTAGGAGTCCATAAGAGAGACAAAGGTTATATGAACTTTACCATGAAGGTCATATAACCCTAGCGTCGAATTTAGGGAATATGTTAAAAATATTCAAAAATATTTAAAGGGTGTGCTCCAAAGCCAAGTCTTTGCATTTAAGCAACAAAATTAAGACGGCTTCTAATAAAATTAAAATGACGTGGAGTATAATTAATAGTGAAACTGGTAAGGTCAACTCTCGCAATTCAAACTACCGGTTGAGTTTTAACAACAAATTAACGGAATCAGATCAGGATGTTGCAATGGTTTTTGAAGTATTTTACGGATATTCCGATCTTAACCACTATGTCACTGAATTCTTCTCCTGCCGTCGCCGAATCATTGCTTAAACAAAATGTAAATGCGTGTACAAAGACATTTACATTTCATAAAATATCATCAAAGATATTGTAAAATATTTTAAAACTATTGATGTTAAGAAAACTGCGGATCTGTGGGGCATTTCCGTTAAAGTTATTGCGTCTATAATCGATATAATCGCGCCTCAACTAGCTATTATTTTTAATACTAGTATCGAATATGGTGTGTCTCCTGATTTGATGAAGCATAGTAAAGTAATACCTTTATTTAAATCTGGTAGTACATTAGACCCCGCCAATTTTAGACCCATTTCTGTACTGCCAACACTAAGTAAAATTTTGAAAAAATTATTCTTGATCAAATGTTAATTTTTTTAATGTTAATAATTTACTTCATAAAAATCAATTCGGTTTCACAAGGGGTCGCTCGACAACTGATGCTGGTGTTGAGCTGATTAAATATATTTTCAATGCTTGGGAGAATTCACAGGATGCTTTGGGTATATTCTGCGACCTATCCAAAGCCTTCGATTGTGTTCACCATGAAACATTAATCAGGAAACTACAACACTACGGTGTAAGAAGTAATGCTCTTAAATTAATTGTTTCATATTTAAGTAACAGAACTCAAAAGTTGTCATTAATAGTATGAGCTCTTCCGGGTCGATAGTACAAATGGGCGTGCCTCAAGGCTCAATTCTCGGCCCCTTTCTGTTTCTTGTATATATTAATGACTTACCTTACATAGTAGGGGATAACCATAATATAGTATTATTTGCTGATGACACTTCATTAATTTTCAAATTAAAACGACAATTATTAAAATATGACGAAGTAAATAATGCTATATCTAAATTAGTAAATTGGTTTAATGTTAATAACTTGCATTTAAATAGCACTAAAACAGAAATGTATGAAGTTCGTGACTCAAATGTCAGACAATTAAATACTAATGTAATTTTAAATGGAGGAACTGAGTCTTGTCGATACCACCATTTTTCTTGGAATAACACTAGACGCGAAGCTTCAATGGAGCCCCCATATATCAAAGTTAGCAAGCAGACTTAGTTCTGCAGCATATGCTGTAAAAAAGATTAGAAATCTTACCAGTGTGGAAACAGCTAGACTTGTTTACTTTAGCTATTTCCATAGCATAATGTGCTATGGTATTTTGCTATGGGGACACGCAACTGACACTGAAATTATATTTGTTTTACAGAAGGGCCATAAGAGCAATCTATGATTTAAAACCTAAAGAGTCGCTCAGACAAAAATTTAAGGAAATTAATATATTAACTTTGGCCTCTCAATACATTTATGAAAATGTAATGTACGTACACAAAATAAAAGTAGTTATACAAAAATAAGTGATATTCATTCTGTAAATACTAGAACAAACACAAGCTAGTAGTACCAGTTACTCGACTCCACCGAGTCAGTAATTCATTCTTGGGCGATGTATACGCTTTTACAACAAAATCCCAGAAAATATACAAAATTCGACCTGCTCAAAATTCAAAACTTTATTAAACATAGTTTGTATAAAAGAGTTATTATAATGTTAAGGAATTTATGGATGATAATAACCCTGGGAATGAGGTGTTCGCTGCCAGGCTGTTTCTAATTTGTTTTGTGTGGTTAATTGTGTAATATTAATTAGACAAAAGAGTGACTTTCAATAAGTATTATTTATAATCTATATTGAATAAAAAAAGTTTCTGTTTCTGTTTCTGTTTCTGTTTCTGTTGGTGAAAGTGTTTGAATACTTCCATCCAGCTAGTTCCTGCGGAAACTTTTAAATTATCCCATTCAGTTTATTTTGGTCGGTCTCGTTCTCGCACCGTTCGTGTCTCACAAACTTCATAATTTTAAATTTTCGCACTATTTCTGAAAATGGGACTATTTTGCGTCCCGGAGCTTTGTTTGGGGACAACGGAACAGGTGACCGAGAAAAGGGACAGTCCCGTACATAAAGTGACCATACGTCCCGTTCAAACGGGACGTATGGTCACTATATCAAACAAATCAGGATTCAGACGGGACCTCATGAACAGCAGTCGCGCTTACAACCTACGAGACCAACTCGGCAGTCAGACTGGCAGGGCTGTAGGAGCCCGTCCATAGTAGTAAAAAATCCACTTACCTTCATGAGGATTGCGAGTTCGTTTGCACTTCTTTTTTATAAAAAAAATCTCCTACGTACCTACATTTAAAACGGCGTAAAGTTGTTTTATTTAAATTCGTAGTAAATCGAAAGTATTTGTAATAAATACTATTTTCCATGCACTTCTTGCCATGGTAGCCCAACTTTATAGTACGCAAGTAACCCGGGTTCGATCCCCGCCGGTACCAGTGAAATTGTTAATTTTGCAATTTTAAGCGCTGATTTACCACGTGCTTGGCGGTGAATGAAAACATCGTCAAGAAACCTGCATTTGGGCAGCGCGGTGTACACTTGCTTGTCTTAAAACCCTCCTGAAGTGAGAGGAGGCCTGTGCCCAGCAGTGGGACGTATACAGGCTGTAACTTCACTTTACTTTTATTCATTTCTTACGCGATATTAAGGAAAACTAAAAAAACTACATGCTGGCTACTTGCTATATAAATACCTCGCAAGTCCTGGTTTCATTGCAAATATTGACCCCTGAACTGCATATCTTCAGACGTTGATTCCAGCGCTGCGCGGGATTCGGTATACGGGTTCGGGTTACACTTACTTGAAAACGAAAAAAAAACTATTTTTACATTACGTACAACTAACACAGAATTCTTACTAAATGGTGACGTGGCGACATCACCACCACACGGCGCGGAGGTTGACGCCGCGCGGTGTAGAAACTCGTGGGTTTCGTAACAGGCGGCTATGGGAAATTACAGAAAGATTTTATGACCATAAATAAAAATAAATTAAAATTTGACTTAACAACTGTAATTGTTTGATTTAGGTGATTTATATTATATACGGCTCCGTGGCGCAGTGGCTTAGCAATGAATTGTTGCGCTGGGGGCCGCGGGTTCAAATCCCGCACGGAACAAGTATTTGTATGGCCTACAAATAATTGTTCCGGGTCTGGATGTTTGTCCTCGTGCAATTTATGTTTGTAAACTGCCTCCACGATACAGGAGAAAATCCTAGTGTGAGGGTAACGTTTTTTAAAGAATAAAGAATTTATTTTATTCTGTAGAAACGTTTACTTGATGATTGAAAAATCAGTCCTTAGATGTGTAAACAGATACACTAGGTTTACTATCGTAAAGCGGCGTAAGTGATCCGCAACCCCATATAATACCGTGGGTGTCGTAAGAGACGGCAGCGTGAAACAGGAGATGGACAGCAGCATCTTCATCACAACAACTCAAAATAATAATAACTGCGGTTGCCAACTTGACAGCCAAGTGGGTATAACGACTATGCCAAATATCCCCCCATGAGTCAATCTTTATAGGAAGTCTATGCTCAGAACTGAACTTTTAATAGGCTATAGTACCTATAACGGATGAATGGATGGCTGAATTGTTTAAACGATAGCTCAGTTTCACTATCGCATCTTTCAAAACTTAATGCTCCATATTATGGGTAATAGATTTACGTCCTATAAAGCTGCATCTATAACGAATAAAGAAATAAAATCGTAATGCCCAGCACAATATTCCTAAATGTGTGATGAGTAGGTACTACCGAGATTACTACCGCCGCGCCGCGCCGCGTCGTTTTAAAATACCGAGCCGAGTATATTTAAATTCGTTTGAAACTAAATGAACAAATAAAAGAAAAAATATAATAACATACACTGCATCATGATTCATTGAATCATAAAACTCCATTGACATAATAACTTACTGCATAAAAACGCACAATAATCCAACATTATACCTAACATTACGGCTTTTAGAACGAACATTGAATACCTATTATGTCAATGAGATAAGCACGGAAGAATTAGATATACGAAAACAACTATTTTATTAAAAGAAATGCAAAGGTTAACTTACCTTAATTCGATACCAATGGTACCTAAACACAAGAAAACGTAAATTATGAAGGTAGGAAGGTACTCGTAGATTATAAAACAAGTACCTACCACTATAAAAACAAGAGAACCGAACTGAGAAGTTATTGATGAGTACATTGGGGCAAAGAGTAAGATATAATCACTACGTTTTACATTCCAGGGGGAGTAATTTAAACTTAAGTTTTTAATACTATTTTCTTAATAATGAGCAAAATTCAAAATATGTACCTATTTATCACAAACTGATAAGAACATAACAAAACCATAGATATAGTATACATTAGATTGGCGATAGAGTGATTAGGTGAGACCAAAACGAAATGTACCGGTGTGAGTGAAATGTGCATGTGTGCGAGACGAATAGTGCTGCGCCATGCATCAACTTCAATTATCGATATATAGCGCTGTGCCCGTGTCATAAAATGAATATTTTTGTTTGAGGGCATAAAATAAACCCACAAATGAAAAGTTTGTGATATTTATTTTCCACCAAAATAATTAATTTATTATAAAAATGTCGTAAGCTCTCTTTAGAGGTATTTTGCAATTTTCTTCATACTTCAATCTAATAATCAAATAAGTTTCGATTATTAATTTAATAATTAAGTGTTTATGGTTCGATATTGCTGGCGAATCATACATATGTATGTCAAGTATGTAAAAATATTTGCAGGACACAAGGCATTCGTTTACTTATTTTCAAAACATATTTTCGTTTACAATTTTCCTTTCATATGTTTTCGGAAAACTCGTTCAGAATGAATACCTATCTCATAAACGTCTTGAGAGGATAAACAGAAATAAACAGCAGTGCTTACACTGCCGTGTTCCGGCCCATTGTGTATAGAGAGCCTTTATAATTATTTAAGGCATTTTGTCTTAGTCCTCAGGGTGAAAACACATTTGTAGCTTTCTTTGTTTGAAGCTGACTGTGGACGGGGTTTTTAAATTACGTTTTAACCTTTAAGCTTGTTATAATATAAAACTGTATTGACAAACAAACCTACAATTCGATTGATGGTAAGGGTTACTGCAGGCCATGGAGTACTTGGAGAATGGAGGACTTGCAGCCGACTTCGAACGAAGAAGGCTACAAATTTGTTTTCACCACTGAGGATAATATGAAATATCTCTTTGTGCACTTCTATGAAACAAATAATTTTGTTCAAAGTGCTTGCTACATACAATGTCTTAATTTTACACTTGATCAAACGAAATGTGCGGATACTAGATAAAAATTATCGGTAAAAATCGAAAAATTTTTTATGTAAACTATTTAAAAATAAAAGCATTTTAATATTTTTTTGGTAAAATTCATCCTTCGGTTTTAAATTATTTTCTCTTTAAGTAAACGGTTTATTTTTTTCAAAGTAGTTTTATTTGAAAGTTAGAAAGATTAGCTAGCAATAAAAATTAAAACCTAGGATATCAAGCAGGAAATTTATCAAAAATAATAAGATAATTAGTACAGCGCAAATCAATTACCGATAAAAAATCACCTTATTCGTGAGGCAGCTTCCTATGCAGCCCCACTTCCCTCTCGCTATAGAGTCCGCAGACCGAGAAACTCTCTCTCGGACCCCACCAACCAGCTTTCGGCCGACCTGGACTGCCTCTTGGCGGCTCAGGCAGAGCCTTCTTCTAACGTATAAAATGCCTTAATTAGGCGCAACTCTCAGCGGCTACTCGCCGCCTGCGCCCCCTTATCCCTTAAGGGAGTCGCATCAAATTTCGGCGGAAAGGCCACTATGGCTAAAGCCGTTCCCAGGTGGTGTTCAGTGGGTAGGCACTTCTTCAAAGTGAGTCCCACATAACCACGCAGCCGGCTGCGTGGTATGCTATGAGCATTCACCACCTCCCTCCCCCGCTTCCGGAGGGTGTCCTTGCATTGGCCGCAAAAACAAATGGTCAATGCGTTCGGGAACCAGCTACCACTTTTTGTTTAAATCAAGAAAGAAAACAAACGTATAGGGAAATGATAGGTAATTAGTGAAAGTTAATATTGCTCTTATGGGTAAATTTTGAAGATAATTGCTGTTTTATTTCCTAAAGTATCTTCCACTCAAGAAAACACATACAGTCCATCGAAGTTGATATATGAAGACGGCGAGACGGGGAACACTGTAGTAGGACCCGTAATCTTGGTCGTCCCACCTTTCTTCTGAGAGAGGTCCAGCGGACGCTCTTGCGTGATACTCCTTCACGGGGTTCACATCCACCTCGTTGAACCTGAACCCAACGTGGTGTGATAAGAGTTTCTGGAATGAGAACGTCTATATAGTCTAATCCCTGTCTGCTGGTCCGTTTCAGTTTTGTTGGACCTTCGCAGCCGGATCAAGAAACCAGCTGAAGGAAGACCAGGTCGATGTAGTAGGCCTACCAGGGCTGAGACAGGACCGGGCAAGAAGACTGAAGACCAGGCCGGAGTAGTAGGCCCACCAGGGCTGAGGCAGAATCGGTTGAGTCACCAGGCCGTCAAGGAGGCCTAAAGGAAACATGATAGCTGTCGGAAGAAAGAAACCGGGATTGCGGCCAGGTGCTAGTGCTTGCATGGGGCACGCACTGCAGCCAGGTGCGAGTGCTTGTTGGAGGCGCTCACTGCAGCCAAGCAGGGCTTGGCATTTTTTCCTGTCGGGCCACCGTATTCGGTACTTTCTGTCGGGTAACCGTGCTCGGCACTTCCTGTCGGGCACCGGTGCTCGGCATTTCCTGTCCGGGATTGTGCTCAACATTCCTGTGGCACTCAAAGGCGCTTGGTGTTTACTGTTACCAGGCGAGGATGCACACTGCTGCTGCTGCCAGCGCTCAAAGAGGACGCTCACTGCTGCGGCCAGGCGAGGGCGCTCGAGGCAGGCGCTCAATGCTGCTGCCTGGCGAGGGTGTTTGTGGGAGGCACCTGACTGCATCGCGGCCGGAAGAGGGCGCCTGGACGAGGCGTCACCGGCGACTGGGCGGCGAGTCACCAGCATACCAACCCGACCCCTAACGGTGCCAAACGTCGGGTTTGGGCTTAACAACAATCACCTTCCTGCAAGATGAAGAAGGCACAAGACCAGAGTGAGAGGGTCGAAGGGACCAGGACAAGGACAGGAATCTCAAGAAAGATGAAAGAAGCGGAATCATCTGGAGCGACCACAGCTCTCGCTTCAAGTGGAGCGACCACGGCTACCACGTCGAGCGGAGCTACCACTGAGACATCCACGAACACATGGGACTCGGGAAGGTCTGTGACAGCGACAAGCAACAGGATAGACACCAGTGGTACGCAGGCCAGCACCGCACAGAAATCCGTTATATCCAGGAGCGAAGCGATAGCCGAGAAAGTAGGTCAAGTCGGAACCGAAGAAGCGGCATCGACAAGAACAGCAATCGGGCAGACCAATGAAAATGGGTCACGCAAAGGTAGTAGGTCATCGCGATCAGCGAGGCTGAGAGCCGAATTGGAGGCGCGGATTAAATTCGAACGCTCAGAGCTCGAACGAGCAGAAGCAGCTGCTGCTTTAGCTAAGTCACAATTGGAGTTAGCACGCCTCGTCCGGGAAGAGGAAATGGACTCGAGCGAGGATGACGAAGAGCGGAATACTCAGGTAGAACCTTTTGTAAGGAGTTGGGTTTGACAGACCATAATGAGCGCGCCGATTACTTTAACGAAACCCGACACTGCTGATAAGGAAGCGTCCAAGGGATCACGCCACAAGGAGGCCGAGGTCGAGCGCAACCAAGGAAATGTACAGAAGGTACACGCGTGTCATCATCATCATTACAGCCCTTCACAAGTCCACTGCTGAACATAGGCCTCCCCCACGGAACGCCACAAAGCACGGTCCCGAGCCACCTGCATCCATTGACTTCCTGCGTGTCTTACCAGGTCGTCACTCCATCTAGTGGGGGGACGCCCTACACTTCGTCCGCCGGTACGAGGCCGTCACTCGAGAACCTTTTTTCCCCATCGGTTGTCGGTTCTTCGAACTATATGGCCGGCCCATTGCCACTTCAGCTTACTAATCCTTTGGGCTATGTCGGTTACTCTGGTTCTACTGCGGATATCCTCATTTCTAAGTTTATCACGCAGAGAAACCCCGAGCATAGCCCTCTCCATAGCTCGCTGAGCGACTATGAGCTTCCTCATACGGCCAGCAGTGAAGGACCACGTCTCTGTTCCATATGTCATCACTGGCAACACGCACTGGTTGTACAATTTAGTTTTGAGGTTTTGAGGTATGCCCGACGAGAAGATGGGTCGTAATCTCCCGAACGCTGCCCAGCCGAGTTGAATCCGTCGATTGACCTCTCGGTCGAAGTTGGACTTACCTAGTCGGACTATTTGTCCCAGGTAAACATATTCGTCAACAACTTCGAGTTTAGTGCTCCCAACAACTACCGGCATAGGTGTGACATGGACATTAAACATGATTTTTGTTTTGTCCATGTTCATCTTGAGACCTATCCGTTGGGAGACACTATTGAGGTCATTGAGCATAGTGCTTAGGTCCTCCAGCGATTCTGCCATAAGGACTATATCGTCGGCAAATCGAAGGTGAGTGATGTACTCGCCATTGACGTTAATACCGTATCCTTTCCAGTCAGTAGCTTGAAAACGTCTTCCAATGCAGCGGTGAAGAGTTTCGGGATATTACGTCACCCTGTCTTAGACCTCTCTGCAGTTGGATAGGTTTCGTACACTGGTTCTGTATTCGGATAGCCATCGTAGCCCTACTGTACAAACACTTCAGCACCTCGATATACCGACAGTCCACTTGGCACCGCTGAAGGACTGCAGCACCGCCAAATTTCGACGGAATCAAGGCTTTCTCATAGTCCACATACGCAAGGCAAAGTGGCAGATTGTACTCGTCGGTCTCCTGTACAATTTGCCGAAGGGTATGTATGTGGTCTATGGTGCTAAAGCCTTTTCGGAAACCGGCTTGTTCGGGAGGCTGGAAGTCGTCAAGTCTGCATGCGAGACGATTCGTAATGACTCTCGAAAACAGCACGTAGACGCGGCTCAGAAGGAAATCGGTCTGTAGTTCTTCAAAGAGCGTTGTCGCCTTTCTTGAAGAACAAGACCACCACTTCTGCTCCACGCCTCCGGTGTAATGCCATCACGGAGGACGGAATTAAAGAGCTTCTGAAGGACTTCAAGTACCGGTTTTCCACCCGCTTTCAGAAGCTCCGCTGTAATTCCATCCTCGCCTGGGGCCTTGCCGTTTTTAAGGTGCTAGAGAGCCATTCTAATCTCGCTCAGACTGACGTCCGGGATATCAGCGGAATAGTGTCGGATAAGACTTGCTCTTGGATCGTTACTCACACTTGCGTGTGGCTCCAACGATGACGTGTACAGCTGCCCACAGAACCTCTCAATCTCACTCAAAATCTCAGGTGTCCCGGAAACGATGCTACCACATTCGGTCTTCAGCTTTGACAATTGGCTCTTTCTGGCAGACAGATCTCTGGCAAAGACTTTAGAGCCCTGGTTCCGCTCGATCGCTTCTTCAATACGAGCAGTATTAAAGTTGCGTAAGTCCCGCCGCATGAATTTGGAGATCTGTCTGTTCAGTTGCCTGTATGCTGTCAAATCTGCTGAAGACTGCAGCTTCATCTCCCGTCTAACAACCATGAGATTAAGAGTGTGATCGGAGAGTTTTTGTGTTCTTCTGCGACGGGCCTTACAGAACTTAGCTCCGCCCGCATGGACAGTTTCCACAAGCTTGTCATTCATATCGTCCACTTCATTGCAAACTTCTAGGCACTGAAAACGATTTTGTAACTCGAGCTGAAAGTTTTCGGGACTTTGGATTAGAGCACGAGGGGACGGGCGTTGACTTCATTAGACGTGACCTCTCCAACTTAACGTTTAGGTTTAGTGTGCCTCTCACCATTCGGTGATCGCTGCCAGTTTTAACCCTCGCGATCACTGAGACATCACTGAACAGTTGTCGTCTGGTCGTCATAATGAAGTCAATCTCATTTTGTCGAACCGTCGGGGCTCGACCAGGTCCACTTTCTGTGGGGCCGCTTTTGGAAGAAAGATTTCATCATAAAAGTCCTCTTTCTCCATAAAGTAGGCCAGCTGCTGGCGCCTTGGGTTGCCCTATTCCGAATTTCCTACTTTCAGCTCACCGCTCTCTCTTGTGCCTAGTTTTGCGTTGAAGTCTCCCATTAACACCGTATAGTAAGTTTTGAAGGAATGCATGGCTCTAGAGATATCCTCATACATTTCCTCCACCTCCTCATCGGGGTGTGCCGAGGTTGGTGCGTAAACCTGTATGACCTTCAGCGAATACCGTTTGGTACGCAACCCTCGTCGACACACTCCCGATCTTTACAACGTTGTTAACGAGAGACTTGTGGACGATAAATCCGACACCTCCTTGGGACAGATGGTCGCCCTCCCGGTGATAGAATAAGTTGCCGGATTCGAGGATTACCGTGTCCTCCCCCTCTCTTCGGACCTCGGATAATCCTATTATATTCCAGCGTAACTTATCTATCTCTTCTTCCAGCTCCAGGATCTTCTCGTCAGTCCTCAGGGTGCGTGCGTTATATGTTGCCAGGTCGAGTCGTCGTAGGTGGCAACCGAACCTCCACCGGAGATTCTTAGCACCCCCTGCCCCGCCGTTACCATGGTCGCCACCGTAGCCAGGAATAGCGGGGCCGCCGGGGACTGGGGGCCGTTTACTTGTGTCGTCGCTCATGGGGGGTATATTGCCATAGTTGCCACGCTTGGCGAGCGGGTTGGCAACCGCAGTTTTTTATTGTTTTTTGGCTTTTATCAGAAAAATGCTGCTGCCCATCTTCTGTATCAGTTTCCCTTTGTCGCCTCTTACGACACCCACGGGAAGATATGGGGTAGTGGGTATTCTTACCCGCCACTACACGGGTCCGAATTGACCGACGCGATTGTGAGTGCAATAAAGATAGTGGGTAAAGATAAGACTTCTCCGCCTCATTTCCTCCAGGATTTACCGATCTTCGATGGAGACCCGTGTGAACGGATAATTTTCAAAACGGTGTTTGAAGATACACGTAGTCATTTTTCAGGAGAGCAGAACGTGGCACGCCTAAGAAGGGCAGAAGATGGCAGAAACATTGGATCTTTTGCAAGTCGCGTAACGAACATGAATGCTTCAATACAAGCATTGAACCAGCCACAGTATTTGTACTCACCTGAATTAGTGAGTCGCATAGTGGAGAAGTTACCTGAATTAGTGAGTCGCATAGTGGAGAAGTTCGGAACTATAATTAAATTTAAATGGTTTGAATATCGAGCTCAACATCCCACGGAGCCAGAGCTACAGTAGATGGCGAAATTTTTGAACTCGTTGAGTGAACAATTTGGAGCATCATTCAACGCTGAAAACGTGCCTGAAAAACGGAAACGTCCTGAAAGCGGGAAGCGAACCGTACACACTGCAAAGGAGTCTGTACGCAACCGTATTAATAGTAAGCGTTATGAACGCCGAGATAATAAGAGGCACGACCGGCAAGCGATTATGACAACTCAGGATAAACCTGCAAGTCGGGTAACACGTAATTGTGTTATATGTAACAAGGAGCACTCTATAGAGTTGTTACAAATTTAAGAATATGAATAACCGTGAAAAATGGGAAGCGGTTAAGAAAACGAATATATGTTCTCAATGTCTGACACCTTACCATAGGAGGTTAAAGTGTAGAGCGAAAAAATGTGGTGTAGATGGATGTCAAATGAGGCATCATCGAATGCTGCACCGATACCCCAATAAAAATATCTCGTCGCAAGGGGGTGAGGGGGGTAAAGAGGCTCAAATTACAACTGTGAATACAGTAAATGCACTGGCATGTGCATATTTAAAGATTATACCAGTCGAGTTGTATGGACTTAGAGGAAAGGTTAAGACCACAGCTCTTCTGGACGAATGCTCAACCATGACGCTCTTAGAGGAGCAGATGACTCAGAAGTTAGCGCCCCGCGGGCCCAAAGAAGAATTACGTATTGAAGGCATTGGGGGCAAGCGAATTAACGACAGTAGTTCGTATCGCTTGAATATTAAAATTAAAGGAATTTTCACAAGTGACTTAGAGGATATATGTGTACAAACAATTAACACACTTAATCTCTCTCCGCAATCAGTGAGCCGAGAATTATTGCGACGGTGTCCTCATTTGACACCGATTAAAGACGAGTTAATTTATGAAAGGTCCAGACCTACCATATTAATTGGTCAGAACAATTGGAATCTCATAGTTACTCGTGAATTAATTTCGGGAGGTAAGAACCTACCTGTGGCATCGTTCACCAAACTTGGATGGGTTTTACATGGTCACATGACAGGTGGCATTGAACCAATCAAAATCGTTAACCACATTTCCACCAAAAAGGAGGAGGATATGGAGAGGTTAATTAAGGATAATTTTAGTTTGGAATTTTTGGGCGTATCTGCGCGTAAGCCAACGAACGACCCAGAAGAACGAGCGTTAAATATTTTGAATAAAACTGTACGTCGTATATCAGACAACAGATACGAAGCTGGTTTGTTATGGCGTACTGATGAAGAACGCATGCCATCGAATAGAGCGCAGGCTGAAAGTCGCCTGATCAACATCGAAAGAAAACTCGATAAAAATTTCGAATTGAAGAAGGAATACGAATAGCAAGTCGAAAATCTCATAGTTAACGGTTACGCAGAGAAAGCGAACCATATTTCCATTTCCCCACGCACGTGGTATCTTCCTCATTTCGCGGTGACGCATCCGCAGAAGAAAAAGATATGACTTGTTTTTGATGCAGCCGCAAGGACAGGCGGACGTTGTCTTAATGATGCATTATTGATCGGACCTGACTTATTGAAGTCATTGTTCGGCGTTCAGCTGCGATTCAGAGAGGGAAGCGTGGCAGTAATGGCAGATATTAAAGAAATGTTCTTGCAAGTGAAAGCTCGCAAGGAAGACAGGGACAGTCTTTATGGATGATAATAACCCCTAGGAATGAGGTGATCGCTACCAAGCTATTTCTAATTTGTTTTGTGTTGTTAATTGTGTAACATACATGATTGTAAGCTGTTATATTTTTTTTAAAGTCCCGCTGGGTTTCTTGCTGGTTCTTCCCAGGACAGGGGTTTTTTTCGAATCAGTGGTAATTAAACAAAAGAGTGACTTTCAATAAGTATTATTTATAATCTATATTGAATAAAAAAGTTTCTGTTTCTGTTTCTGTTTCTGTTCCGATTTCTGTGGCGGCACAATCGTGACGCGCCACCGGAAGAGTATAGAATGACGTCACTCATATTTGGGGCGGCGTCATCTCTATGCACTGCTATTTATGTGAAAAATAGAAATGCGCAAGATAACGCACACTTCTATCCAGAAGCAGCTTCCGCGACGGAAAGCAATTTCTATATGGATGACTATCTACAGGCATTTCCCGACGTGACGACGGCCGAAAAGATAGTAAGCGATATGTATGAATTACATAAACATGCTTCTTTCCAACTGAGGGGATGGGCTAGTAACCGACCTGAAGTTTTATGTAAAATGGAAGATAAATATAAAAGCGACAGTGCTTCACTACGCGATAGGGAGGAGCACGCAGAGCGCACATTAGGTTTGATTTGGAATATCAAACGAGATACGTTAAGTTTCTCCATAAGTCTTCGTAATACACCCACGGAGGTGATAGAAGATTTACGACCGCCTACGAAGAGGGAGATAACGAGCGCTGTGATGTTAGTTTTTGATCCTTTAGGACTCGCATCACCCATAACGGTACAAGGAAAGTCGCTGATTCAGCAAGCATGGAGACTAGACATCTCTTAGGATGATCTAGTTCCACAAGAATTGGACGTGTTATGGTGCACATGGTTATCGGAAGTAAAGAAATTAGACCATCTAGAAGTACGTAGACCCGTTGCTGAAGGCGTCAGCAGGGGGGAGTTACATACATTCACGGACGCTAGTGAAAGAGCGTACGCCGCTGCGGTGTATTATGTCACCACAGACGGGCGAATTACGCTGATCACCGCTAAGGCAAGAGTAGCGCCGTTGAAGCCGATTTCCATTCCAAGGCTTGAATTACAAGCAGCTCTTATGGGCAGCCGATTAGCTGCATCAGTTAAAGAAGAGAGCAGATATGAGATTTGCGAACGAGTATTTTGGACGGACTCACGTACAGTGTTGGCGTGGATTAAGTCAGATCCTCGTGCTTTCAAACCATTCGTTGCTCATCGACTGGCTGAGATCGAAGATCACAGTAGGCCATGTGAATGGCGATGGGTACCGACGTCACTAAACGTGGCAGACGACGCCACTAGAAGCTTTCCTTCCACTTTCGATGAAAGTCATCGCTGGTTTCAAGGACCTGAATTCCTCAGGCTGAGTCTTGATTTATGGCCCATGCAAGTGGACATAAAAGAAAGCTTAGAAACGGGTGAAGAAAAATCACCAAAAAGCGTAAATACGCTAAGAAAGGGAGAGCCGTTAAGTCTACCCGACTACGGACGATTTAACAACTTTAAAAGATTCCTCGGGGCAACTGCACGCACTTTACAAGCGGTAGAAAAATTCAAGAGATTAGGAAAGTCGGTTAAAGGACCCGACAATCCGCCGCAAAAGTCGGTTATGTGTTCCGACAAAATTTTTGCAAAGTCGGTTAAAGGACCCGATAATGCTTTGGAGATAGCGCTTTTAAAAAGGGCTGAAATATTAATTTGGAAGTTCGTTCAAGACGAGTGTTTCCATTTGGAAATAAAATGCTTAAAAACGGGCAGAAGCGTTAAAAGAAGTTCACGCTTAAGTAAATTATCTTTAGAAGTGGGAGAAGATAACCTACTCCGTTTGAACAGACGTTTACCTTTCAAGTCTAATTTGACAGTGGAAAGTAGAAAACCTGTCGTCTTAGATGGTAAACACAAAATCGTCAAAATGATGATTAGAGAAGTTCATCATTATTTCGGACATGCCAATCACCGAACAGTGATGAATGAGGTGAACCAGAAATTTTATGTCTTGAACTTACGTAATACAGTTCGTAGGGTGTTACACCATTGTCAGTGGTGCAGGACATACAGGTCAAAGCCGCAGAATGTGCCACAAAGAAACCTTCCTCTGGAGAGAATAGCTCATCATGAGCCACCCTTCACGTGTTCAGCCGAAGATTATTTTGGTCCCATTAGTGTGTCTATAGGAAGGCGACATGAAAAACGTTGGGGTGTTTTATTCACGTGTCTGACCACCAGAGCAGTACATCTGGCGTTAGCAGCATCATTGACACCAGCGTCAATGATAATGGCGTTAAGGCGATTTATCGCCAGAAGAGGAAAACCAGAAATGAAATGAAATGAAATGAAATATTTATTTGCGTTTGGTTAAGGTACATTGAAGATGGTCATAGTAATTAAACATCCGCTTAATCAGCCATTATTAACAGCATGCGAATCTTTAAAATTATAAAATATCGGGATAATAATATTTAAGAGTAGAATGTCTATAAAAAATGTCAACAAGTAGTCAATAAATAGGAAATAATTAATAAACATTTCATAATTGGTCCATTAAATTTGTTTGTCAAGTTCCTATTACATATCGTAGTTCAAATATTCCTGTACAGTGTAAAAAGACTTTTCACTGAGAAAGTTGTATAATTCTCTTTTAAATTGAATGAAAGGTAGGTCTCGAATTACTTGTGGTATCTTATTATATACTGTCATACACATCCAATTTTTATGTAATCTCGCACTCTTAGGAATTATAGCGGAAACCAACCTATTCCTATTTCTGGTGCTTCGTTTGTAGACGTCTTTAACTTGTGTGAAATAATTCATATTGTTCTTTACAAATTATGCCGCTTCAAAAATATATAGACAAGGAAGTGTCAAAATGTTCAAAGATTTAAATAAAGGCTGACATGGCTCGTCAAGTGCAGTACCACATATTGCTCTAACACACTTTTTTTTTCAATGAACGCCTTTTTATGTCCGTGCTATTACCCCATATGATCAGTCCGTATCGCAGTACTGATTCAACGTAAACAAAGTACGAAATAAGTGCTATACTCCTTCCTGCTATTTTTGTCAATTTATAAATTGCAAATGAGAAACGATTGATTTTGTTGCACACTTTTTTAACTTGTTGTTTCCAATCTAATTTTGATCAATTTCTATACCCAAGAATTTCGTTGGTGTTGTATTTTTAAGTATTTGTCCTTCATAATTTATATTTAATGTCACATTTTGTATATTATTAAAGTTAATTAAATTCGTTTTGTCAATATTCATAGTTAAATTATTATTTCTAAGCCAATAAATTATTTGAATTATAGTTTCATTAATGTCATTTTTGTGGTCATTTAATGTCAATTTGTTATCAGTTGTCACTATTACAGATATATCATCAGCGAATAGGATACATCGATGCTTGGTCACATTTGGGAGATTATTAATATAAAACAGGAACAGAAGAGGTCCCTGAAGGAGGTTTTATATAGTGATAACGGAACGAATTTCAAAACTGCGAATAAGAAATTAACGCAAGCATGCGAAGAGTGCTATAGTAGCATGAAAGATGAGTCCTGTAAAAAGTATATTAATTGGAAATTCATACCGCCCGGAGCACCACACCTGGGGGGTGCTTGGGGAAGATTAATAAGATCGATTAAGACTGCGTTGACCGCAACGCTCAAAGAAAGAAGTCCACGAGAGGAAGTTCTGCATACGTTGCTCTTGGAAGCAGAGCATACCGTAAATTCCAGACCATTAGTTACGATTAATATGGATAGTCCTGAAGAGGGTTTGATACCCAATCATTTTCTTCTCGGGCGCGCTCATGTGGAGATCGTCCATCTGGGTTATTTATGGAGCGACATCTGACAGGTCAACTCAGCTGGAAAACCGCTCAGATGTTAGCCGACCATTTTTGGACGAGATGGCTAAAGGAGTACATGCCTACTTTAATACCTCGAACGGGCGATAACGGAAAGTTCATTAAACCGAAAGTGGGCGATATTCTATTGATAATAGATCATTCGCTACCACGAAATACATGGCCACGAGGCAAGATTCACAGGACATTACCAGGACAAGATGGTCACACTAGGGTGGTTGACGTCATTACTAGCACAGGTATCTTGAGGAGACCTACGTCCAGATTAATGGTCCTGGTACCCGCGACGCCTCCCAAAATGATGGTGCTGACGCACAGGGGGAGATTGTTGGCGACGCGCTTAAAAAATTGTTTATTTAATTCCTGTGAAAAAAGTGTGAACAAAATTGAAGTCTTTAAAAATTGCTATTTAATTATGACAGTTACTTAATTCATGTTAGAAGTAATTGTCAAATCATGTTATTCAATAAAATGTCGAACGAAAGTTCGGGGTTCGATTCCCCGGTTGAGCGTTAATTCCAGGAAAGTTTACTTTTGAATTAATCTAGAGTCATGTATTACATAGTAATCAGTTGTGCAATACGAATAGAAGTATTATGTTAAATTAAATGCTTATTTTAGAGGGAAATATATTTAGCACTGATATATAATATATTAATCACTATTAAAATGAAATAAAGAATAAACTAAAAAAATATTTTTAGAATTTTCAATTCATTTTATTAATCTAGTTATGTATAAACTTTTTTTTTATAGAATAAGGGTGACAAACGAGCACACAGTCCACCTGATGGTACCTAAGTGGTTTCTGTGGCCCATTGACATCTACATCTATCTTCGTTTGCGAATTATGATGATGATATGAGATGATGAGATGCGTTGTCAGCCGTGAGGACTAAGATAGAATGCCTCTTTTCTAGTAAAATGGGACTCCGGTTCTCTACACTCACCATACGAAACACAGCAGCATTAAGCTGCTATTTCGCTGGTATTCTGTGAGAGCGTGGTCCTTCCCCGGTCGAGCCGACCCATTCGTGCTACAACTATACTATTAATATAGCTGCAGCATGGCTCTGCCACGTAAAAATACATACATACATATTATATTTTAAGTCATTAATATTATTTAATTTATTAGTAATTGAAGGCAAAATATGTATATTTTATAATAGATGGCGCTATTTGGAAAAGTGAAGTGTAGGTAGTCGGCGTAGTTTCAAATTATATCACAACGGTTATAAAAAAACAAATATTAGACTATAAACGTGGAATTTATTTAAAATAAATTATTAGTAACTGATGGTAAAATATACTACTTTTTTATATATAATCGGGGGATAAAGTTTTTGTCCTCAGCCCATGCTAGCCGTGCTGGTATTTAACTGAAAAAAAAAACGTGAAGCTTATTGAAACACCGTAAGTCTGCCGCTCACTGGCTCTTAGACCAACACAAAATTTCACGCAAATCCATCCAGAAGTTTTTGCGTGAATTGTGAATAAAGAGACAGACTGGCAAAACCATCAATTTGACTTCAGTGACCGTTGTTTAGTCCCCTGGACTTGTTTTTTTCTTGAAAATATTAGAACTGTAATAAACACATATCCTCTAGTCGGGTAAAAATAGTTACTAAATTATGTTCAGCGATTGCTAGCGAGTCGACTTATGTGGTTCCGACAGAATATCAGCGCTACGCTAACTTTGTTACTGTAGCATTATGCTGAGTCGCTTTCATTTTATTTCAAAATAACTTTTCAATGTTAATTAAAACATATGAGCTTGATCTATTTTCTTATCCATTTTGGCCTTATGAAATTATATACCAATCTTATTTTTATATTTTATAAAGGGAATAACTAGTTCATAAAGATCGAATCCTTGATAATATATCAATATTAAAGTTTCTGTATACTGTATAACCCCGTGTAGTGGCGGGTAAGAATACTTACTACCCCATATCTTCCCGTGGGTGTCGTAAGAGGCGACAGAGGGAAACTGAGGCAGAGGTTGGGCAGCAGCATCTTTCTGATAACAGCAAAACAACAATAAAAAAACTGTGGTTGCTAACCCGCTCGCCAAGTGTGGCAACTATGGTAATATACCCCCCATGATAGTAACGAAGAGACGGCCCCCAGTCCCCGGCAGCCCCGCTATTCCTGGCTACGGTGGCGACCATGGTAACGGCGGGGCAGGGGGTGCTAAGAATCTCCGGTAGAGGTTCGGTTGCCACCTACGACGACTCGACCTGACAACTTATAACGCACGCACCCTGAGGACTGACGAGAAGATCCTGGAGCTGCAAGAAGAGATAGACAAGTTGCGCTGGAATATTATAGGATTATCCGAGGTCCGAAGAGAGGGGGAGGACACGGTAATCCTCGAATCCGGCAACTTATTCTATCACCGGGAGGGCGACCATCTGTCCCAAGGAGGTGTCGGATTTATCGTCCACAAGTCTCTTGTTAACAACGTTGTAAAGATTGGGAGTGTGTCGACGAGGGTTGCGTATCTTATACTCAGAATCACCAAACGGTATTCGCTGAAGGTCATACAGGTTTACGCACCAACCTCGGCACACCCCAATGAAGAGGTGGAGGAAATGTATGAGGCTATCTCTAGAGCCATGCATTCCTCCAAAACCCACTATACGGTGTTAATGGGATACTTCAACGCAAAACTAGGCACAAGAGAGAACGGTGAGCTGAAAGTAGGGAAATTCGGAATAGGGCAACGGAACCCAAGGAGCCAGCAGCTGGCCGACTTCATGGAGAAAGAGGGACTCTTTATGATCAACTCTTTCTTCCAGAAGCGGCCCCACAGGAAGTGGACCTGGTCGAGCCCTGACGGTTCGACAAAAAATGAGATTGACTTCATTATGACGACCAGACGACAACTGTTCAGTGATGTCTACACACACACTGGCACACTGAACCTAAACGTTAAGTTGGAGAGGTCACGTCTAATGAAGTCAACGCTCCGTCCCCCTCGTGCTCTAATCCAAAGTCCCGAAACCTTTCAGCTCGAGCTACGAAACCGTTTTCAGTACCTAGAAGATTGCAATGCAGTGGACGATATGAATGACAAGCTCGTGGAAACTGTCTATGCGGTCGGAGCTAAGTTTTGCAAGACCCGCCGCAGAAGAACACAAAAACTCTCCGATCACACTCTTAATCTCATGGCTGTTAGACGGGATATGAAGCTGCAGTCTTCAGTAGATTTGACAGCATACAGGCAACTGAACAGACAGATCTCCAAATGCATGCGGCGAGACTTATGCAACTTTAATACTGCTCGTATTGAAGAAGCGATCGAGCGGAACCAGGGCTCCAAAGTCTTTGCTAGAGATCTGTCTGCCAGAAAGAGCCAACTGTCGAAGCTGAAGACCGAGTGTGGCAGCGTCGTTTCCGGGACACCTGAGATTTTGAGTGAGATTGAGAGGTTCTATGAGCAGCTGTACACATCATCGTTGGAGCCACACGCAAGTGTGAGTAACGATCCAAGATCGAGTCTTTTCCGACACTATTCCGATGATATCCCGGACTTCAGTCTGAGCGAGATTAGAATGGCTCTCCAGCACCTTAAAAACGGCTAGGCCCCAGGCGAGGATGGTATTACAGCGGAGCTTCTGCAATCGGGTGGAAAACCGCTACTTGAAGTCCTTCAGAAGCTCTTTAATTCCGTCCTCCATGGTGGTATTACACCGGAGGCGTGGAGCAGAAGTGCAGTGGTCTTGTTCTTCAAGAAAGGCGACAACGCTCTCTTGAAGAACTACAGACCGATTTCCCTTCTGAGCCATGTCTACGTGCTGTTTTCGAGAGTCATTACGAATCGTCTCGCACGCAGACTCGACGACTTCCCGCCTCCCGAACAAACCGGTTTCCGAAAAGGCTTTAGCACCATAGACCACATACATACCCTTCGGCAAATTGTACAGAAGTCCGAGGAATACAATTTGCCACTATGTCTGGCGTATGTGGACTATGAGAAAGCCTTTGATTCCGTCGAAATTTGGGGTCGAAAATCGAGGTGCTGAAGTGCTTGTACAGTAGGGCTACGATGGCTATCCGAGTACAGAACCAGAGTACGAAACCTATCCAACTGCAGAGAGGTGTAAGACAGGGTGACGTGATATCCCCGAAACTCTTCACCGCTGCATTGGAAGACGTTTTCAAGCTTTTGGACTGGAAAGGATACGGTATTAACATCAATGGCGAGTACATCACTCACCTTCGATTTGCCGATGATATAGTCCTTATGGCAGAATCGCTGGAGGACCTAAGCACTATGCTCAATGACCTCAATAGTGTCTCCCAACGGATAGGTCTTAAGATGAATATGGACAAAACAAAGATCATGTTTAATGTCCATGTCACACCTATGCCGGTAGTTGTTGGGAGCACTAAGCTCGAAGTTGTTGAAGAGTATGTTTACCTGGGACAAATAGTCCGACTAAGTAAGTCCAACTTCGACCGAGAGGTCAATCGACGGATTCAACTCGGTTGGGCAGCGTTCGGGAAATTACGGCACATCTCGTCAGGTATACCTCAAAACTTAAAAACGAGACTGTACAACCAGTGCGTTGCCAGTGATGACCTATGGAACTGATACGTGGTCCTTCACTGCTGGCCGGATGAGGAAGCTCAAGGTCGCTCAGCGAGCTATGGAGAGGGCTATGCTCGGAGTTTCTCTGCGTGATAAACTTAGAAATGAGGATATCTGCAGTAGAACCAGAGTGACCGACATAGCCCAACCGACAACCGATGGGAAAAAGGTTCTCGAGTGGCAGCCTCGTACCGGCGGACGAAGTGTAGGGCGTCCCCCCACTAGATGGAGCGACGACCTGGTAAGACATGCAGGAAGTCGATGGATGCAGGTGGCTCAGGACCGTGCTTTGTGGCATTCCTTGGGGGAGGCCTATGTTCAGCAGTGGACTTGTGAAGGGCTGTGATGATGATGATGATGATACTGTAATATTATAACTTACTATGTAAGTGTAGTAAGGTGGTCTTTTAGTTTGCCGCAATACATTTTTTTAAATATTTAGTTATGTTTTTTTTGTTTGTTAAATTGATGTTCTGCAAGTTGTAGCAATAAAATAAATATGTTATTTCTTTCTTGTTTCTTTCAAAAAATAAAAATCCCCTATGTATTTTATATTTTATTAAAGACAAACAAAATGAACATAAACATAACTTCGCCTTAACACGGAAGAAACTGAGGCGTTCGAATCATCACCACACTGATGTATCGGTTACTAAAATATAGCGTGAGTGTGATGGTGAGTCAAACGCAGAATCACCAGATTTGCGGATCTATAACATTCTTCACATGGAAGTGTTTAAACCACTTGTTTATTATCTAACACTATATTAAATCTGAAATCTTTAAAAATGACAAATCATTTTGACCAGGCTAGTGGCGTAGCATGAAAGGGAGTAAAGCTATGGCCCCGGGCAACATTGTGGGTAAGACAAGACAGCCATAATTTTTAAAATCAAGTATATTAATAAATTATCATATTTAATATTTTGTTTTAAAACTTCTTCACAATATGTTGATGCGTCACATTGTTAAGTTCTTAGGAGATTTTAACCGCAGCTTGAGCTAGCAGACAGTCGATGACGTCAGTATCTCAAGGCGCAGTAGCAGACACGTTATTACATCACCATCGGAATGCTTGTTTCATCGTTTCTATTGATAGTTCAAATGCGCAGACATTTAATACACAAAAACGCACCACTTTTACGTATCAAAATCTACTTCAAACCATTGCAACAGTTCAACAGTTCCCGTCAAAACTTATCTATACTTCTTTAACTTTTTAATTTTCGTTTTTTTACTGCACTACCTCCTATATGTTGATCTCTGTCTTCTTAGTCTAATGGTTGACTAGGATAGAATGCCTTAAGGTATTAAATCCGCCATATTTTTTTATAGGAGGTAACACACGAGCACACAGTCCACCTGATGGTAAGTGGTTGCCCATAGACATCTATATCTATCCATGATTACGAACCAAAATGCAGATGCGTAGTCAGCCGTGAGGATTAAGATGGAATGCCTCGTTTCCAGTAAAAAGGGTCTCCGGTTCTCTACACTCACCATACGAAACACAGCAGCGTTAAGCCGACTGCTATTTTATGCTGGTATTCTGTGAGAGCGTGCTACTTTTCCCGGTAAACTGTACTATTTTTGTGCATAAAAGTTTAAATAAATAAATAAATTTAGCCCTGTAATGGCGGCGAATGGAATCACTACCCCATTTCATTCCGTGGGTGTCGTGATTGGTGACAGAGAGAACCAGAAACAGGTGATCGGCAGCAGCAGCTTCAAAATAACAATTCAAAAATATTTTTTTTGGAGTTTATGGCCTGATATCTAGACCTTTAGGCCAAAATTCAAAAATAATGAAAATACTGAGGTTGCCAACCCGCCCGCTATAAAACTGTTATATATAGATACCTGTAACTATGGCAAATATCCTCCCTATGAAAGCCGAAACACATGCTACGTCACTTAACCTGGCAACTCCGAGAACAATTCTCTGCACAGTGCAGATACGCTTAAAGATCTAAACTGTCCGACGTAAACTTGATGCGACGCGCGGGCAGCTCCCAAACGCGCAGAGTGTGATCGCTGTCTCCCGCTGCTATCTTGCAGCACCTATTGAACGAAAGATTTCTCTTTTGACGTGAATAAGTCTTTAAATGAACTTCTAAAGCAATTCAGAAAACTGATGATAACAAAATCGGGGGACACAGTTTGGTGTTGCAGCTACGTATCTATAATCTATATACAAAATATAATTACACCACTCGAGACTCGAGAGCGCCGCCATTTTGAGGTCGTTTCGTGGCGTACCATGACAGATTTTCCGTTTAGTATAAACTTTGACGTTACTTCTTGTACTATTATTTATTCTGTGACATTACGTACGTATTCGTGTAAAACACGGCCGTATTCCACGTCACAGTCTTACGCCGATTTTTTGTTTCTTTTCTTACATGAAATTGTAGTGAGCAGCGAACTTACAGTCCACCTGATGGTAAGTGGTTAATACCTGCACCTGCAACCAACTTCAAATAAAGAAACCTACAAATGCGTTGTCACCTCTGAGGACTAAGATATAAATGCCTCACAGCCTTGTGACAGAAATAGGTGAGAGATGCAATTATTACTTGTATTTAGTTTTTTTTTTATAGAATAAGGTGACAAACTAGCACACAGTCAACCTGATGGTAAATGAATGCTATGGCCCACAGACATTTATCTTCAATTGAGAATCAAAATGCAGATACGTTGTCACCCCCAAGGACTAAATTGGAATGTCACGTTTCCAGTAAAAAATGTCTCCAGTTCTCTACACTTACCATACGAAACACAGCAGCATTAAGCTGCTATTTAATGCTGGTGTTTTGTGAGAGCGTGGTCCTTCCCCGGTCGAGCCAACCCAATCGTGCTACAACTATAATATAAGTCCTGCTTTAAGTTCTAATTTAGCACGTGCCAGGTGGTAAAGTCCATAGTATGGTTGGCTTGTTCGTCTAGTTGTCTTAAACGCGATTGGTGAACATGAGGTCCCGGGTTCGAACCGCGGGTCGGACCAAAATCATTTACTGGGGTTTTGGAACGAAGTTCCTTATATCAGACGGTTCGAATTTGGCGGATGGGGGCTAGGCGAGTAAAAGTGTAAGATTTTTCCGTCACGACCCCTTTTCGCGTATTGTAGACGGCCTTCGTGGCTATAAGGAAGTGAGATGAAATAATATCCATCTCCCTCGCACTTTTTCTTATCTTGCCGTGAAAGCAATATTATTTTAAATGACGCTTCATTTTAATAGACACTAGTTATTCATTTATGTGTATTTGATTCAATAATATAATACGTTTACCAATAATGATATACTACGAAAGGAACTTCATTTCAACCGAGTGTTCCACGATACTCACGCATGTTTTTTCTCACAAGTAATTCTCAGTAGTAGCCTGGAGTCAAGAAATTGACAGTTTTTTTTTACCCCAGTGATTGGTCCTGCGCCTGATCTCTCTATGAGGGAATAGAGAGTGCATCTTTGCTTGCGCATACACTAGTGCACTATAATTCTGTGCAGCCCAGATGGCCAATCAAATCTAAATAACGCTAATTTAATAGTATACATCCTATGCAGGTAAAAACAGGGCAAGTCGTTAGTATGTAATAAAAAAAAATTAAACATTTGCATGCTTAGGATTGAGACAGAATATATATGGAACAATGTACCAAATTTCGTCATTTACTACCTATAATCAGCAAATAAACTTCATTCATTCATTCGTTCATTTAAAACCATACGTTATAGTTATTTTTTTATATAATATATAAGTGTTCGCAAACGAGCATGCGGCTCACCCGATGGTAAGTGTCGACCGCCGCCCATGAACAACTGCAACACCAAGGGAATTGACGGCTCCTTTACGCAGTGACTTAGCGATGAGTTGCAGTGCTAAGGACCGCGTTTTCGATTCCCGCACGGAATAAGTATTTGTATGGTCTACAAATAATTGTTCCGAGTCTGTCTGGATGTTTGTCCTTGTGTGTAAATTGTCCCAACGATACAGGAGTAAATTCTAGTGTGGAGGTGACTTCAAAAAAAAAAGAAAATAAAAAGTGCATTGCCGACCTTTTAATAGGAGAAAGCTCGTTTCTTGAAGGTCCATAAGTAGTATCGGTAAAATCGCCGGTGGTAAACGATTCCACAACGTATTCGCGTGAGGAGGAAAACTCCTAGTTAATGTTATATAAATAACTAGCGACCCAACCCTGCTTCACCTGGATAGGATCCATTAATGCGGCGTAATTTAGACTTAAGATAATCAAAGACCATTTATTTTATAAATTTTTCGTTTTTACAAAAAATATTCAAGTTTTTCGGATTAAATATAGCCTAGATCCCTCCTGGCATTGCTCTCTATCTGTCCGTAAATCTTATCACAATCGGATCAGCCATTCCGAAGATTAACCAGGACAGACAGACAAACAGACAGATAAACATTTCAAATGTCGTTATTTATGTCTTAAAAGCATGTAAATAACCGCCTGAGCTTAATAGAAGCCGGTCATTTCAATATTACAGACAGACACTTAAATGTTATTTATAGATATGTATAGATGTCAAGATGTAGATAGATAAGGTAACGAACATACCCACTCTGACTGACAGCAACACAGGTAACGCAGCCTCCGCCGAGCAGACCCTCGATTGGAACGACTTTCCCGCTCGACACGTTGTACACCCGCAGGGCTTCTTTCTCCGAGTCTGTCAGGCCCAAAACTACGCAGGGAACGTGTCCCAACCACGACATGCAACTGATTGCTACATCGAGACAGAAGATCTAAAAAAAAAAAACATGCGTGAGTGTCGTGGTATACTCGGTTGGAACGAAGTTCCTTTCGTAGTATATTATTATTGATAAACGTATTATATTATTGATTAACAAATACAAATAAATGAATTACCAGCGTCTATTAAAATGAAGTGTCATTTAAAATAATATTTCTTTCATGGCAAGATAAGAAGTGCGAAAGAGATGGATATTATTCCATCTCGCTCTCGCTATGGAAACGGGGTCGTGAGGGAAAAACTTACACTTTTTCTCGCCTAGCCCCCATCCGCCAAATTCGTACCGTGCGATAAGGGACTTCGTTCCAATATGACGAATATGATTTAAACAAAATTATACTTTAAATTTAGCGTGTAGTGGCGGTGTAAGAATATCCACTACCCCTTACCCGTGGGTGTCGTAAGAGGCGACGGAGGGAAACAAATCAGGAGACGGGCAGCAGCGTATACCTAATAACGATTAAAAATAATAAAATGCGGTTGCCAACCCGTTTCCAAAGCGTGGCAACTATGGCAAATATGCCCCTATGAGGCAATCTATGTGGGAAGCCTATGTTTGGCAGTGGGCTTTAAAAGTCTGTAACAGTAACGGTATACTTTAAATAAATAGTAAAAGCCGTCTTCCAAGAGCTCAACATCATCATTCATCGTTACAGTCTTTCGCAAGTCCACTACTGAACCCTCCCCCAAGGAATGCCACAAATCTTTTTTACAGCATAAGCTGCAGAGCTTAGTCTGCTTGCTAGTTTAGACTTTAGATATAACATGTCTTATAATCTATAATCTTGTTTTCAAGTTTTGAGGTATACGTAACGAGATGTGTCGTAATCTCATGAACGCTGCCCAGCCGAGTTGAATCCGGAATAATACAAGTTAGACTTACCTAGTCAAACTATTTGTCCTAGGTAAACAAACTCGTCGACAACTTCAACAACAGTAACAATGAATATTATAACTTTCACTTAACTAAGTTTCAGAAGTTCTTCTAAGCCTATTGTGGGTTTTTTTTTTCGTTTTAGATCTTGAAGCCGGCTCTTACGTTTTATCAAAATTAAATTTTGTTGAATATCACAAACTCGAATGTCGTTCAAATAGATTATAAAAATCATCCCTTTTTTTCTGACAGAACATGGTGATGGCAAGTGGATCTGCCCAATAGACCTTCGTCCTCGATTAAGATTTAAGTTGCAAATGCGTTGTCACCCCTGACTACTAAGATGGAGTGCCTCGTTGCCTATCAGAAACAGAAACAGAAACTTTTTTATTCAATATAGATTACAAATAATACTTATTGAAAGTCACTCTTTTGTTTAATTACCACTGGTTCGAAAAAAAACCCCGTCCTGGGAAGAACCAGCAAGAAACCCAGCGGGACTTTTTTTTAAAAATAACAACTTACAATCATGTATGTTACACAATTAACAACACAAAACAAATTAGAAATAGCTTGGTGGCGATCACCTCATTCCCAGGGGTTATTATCATCCATAAATTCCTTAATATTATAATAACCCTTTTTATACAAACTTTGTTTAATAAAGTTTTTGAACTTTATGAGCAGGTAAAATTTTGCATATTTTCTGGGATTTTGTTGTAAAAGCGTATAACATCGCCCCAAGAATGAATTACTGACTCGATGGAGTCGAGTAACTGGTACTACTAGCTTGTGTCTGTTCCTAGTATTTACAGAATGAATATCACTTCTTTTTGTAAAACTATCAAAAGGATCTCCGTTTCTCTGCACTCACCATACGAAAGACAGCAGTGTTAAGCTGATATTTTATATTCTTGTATATAGACTTTCTGTACTTCTTTTTACAGCCACCTATTTTATCTCTGCACTACTCTAAGGCAGACTGGTAGATTATGCCTTAGGCATTAAGTCCGCCTATATACATGGGGAAGAAAGGTTCTCAAGTGGCAGCCTCGTACCGGCAGGCGAAGTGTAGGGCGTCCCCCCACTAGATGGAGTGACGACCTGGTAAGACATACAGGAAGTAAATGGATACAGGTGGCTCGGCATCGGCATCGTGCTTTGTGGCATTCCTTGGGGGAGGCCTATGTTCAGCAGTGGACTTGTGAAGGGCTAAAATGATGATGATGATATACATTACAGTGTACATGAAGTTAAATAAATAAATATTTCACGCTGGTATTCTCTGAGCGTGGTCATTCCCCGGTCGAGCCAATCCATTAGTGCTGCAAGTATAAGATAGCTACAGCGTGACCACCATGTATATTATATACGTATCTCATAAAAGTAGGATAATTTATACCTTTTGAAACTTATGTAAACATGTTTAGAGTACAAAATATTTTACCTTTAATGGACCGGGTTGATTGATGTTGTAAACCCTTAATTCAGAGTCCATAGAGACGGAAACAAAGGTGCCAGGCTTCTGGTAACTGAACGCGACTTCCAGCACACAGGAGGAATGGCCTTCCAGCACTTGATACACAGGATCAACCTCACCCTCCTCGTGCGCCTTTATTTTACATAAATACAGCCTTCCAGATTTAGTGCCGACTGCAAAGACGTCCGCTAGTATCCTCTCATCGTACCCTCGTAAGGGAAAACTCTTGATAAAGTCAAAGCAGGTTATATCTGGAGCAACCTTTCCCGCGTTCAAAGTATAACAAACCACATTCTCGAATATCTTGAGGTTTCCGTTGACCTGCCAAACGTTGATAGTACCATCGCTTCCAGATGAAATTAAAATTTGGTCGGAAGCTCCGCGACGTCTCCCCTTGCTGTTTATCTGCATAGTCAGGAACGTATTCGCTAACGTCGCGTCAGCCCAGTAGAGAGCGGACACGCGCCTGGATCCGTGGCAACCTGACGGAGAGGTCAAGCCTTCGTCGCAACAGTTCGAACTGGGATTGGTTAGGTTACAAAGTACAACCTCGCCCGAAGTCGTACCATACGCCAGAAGCGCGGCCACAGTTGGATGATATTTAAGAACAGTAACACAGTTCTTCTCGGATATATCCAGCGTGTGGACCAACTTATCGCCTTCCGATCGCTTCGTGGTGTACACTTTTATGAGGCCCGGATTCTGACACCAAGTCTCGTG
The DNA here is from genome assembly GCA_029286625.1 of Parnassius orleans. Lineage (NCBI taxonomy): Eukaryota > Metazoa > Arthropoda > Insecta > Lepidoptera > Papilionidae > Parnassius > Parnassius orleans. The sequence continues at coordinate 56,130 of JAGSMP010001253.1, forward strand.
TTGCGTTTGACCGATGGAAAGTGCTAAAGAATTACCAGCGCTGCTCCAAGTTACACTTAATATCGAAGACCGGTGGTCCCCAGCACCCAGCCGTCGCCCTCGACCTTCATCTCTTGAAGAAGCTTCGCCGCAACCGGCTCCTCGTCTTCAGAATCCGACGAGTTGTATAGCATCTCTTTATCATTCTGTTCCAACTGCTCCATCATACCCGGCACGACTTTCCTCAGAAAATCATTGAGACCTGTAGGTGGATATTCCTTAAGGACACCGTCATCGGCGTTCAGCTCTACAGGAGCAGCCATGCAACCTATATCTTTGGACAAAACTGTCTGCGAAGCGACCCCGCATTCACTAAACTCGCATGTTTGCGTAGATATTTCAATTCCCGATTTTTTTATTGATGCAACACTTTCAAAGCCTACAACCTCGCTATCGAATCCACTTAAAGCCGACATTTTTGTAATTGTTATTACTATTCTCAGTTTGTTTTATGATTATATTTTGTTTATGTTGTTGTTACTTGATGCGTTGCTATGACAACAAACTATTTTCATAAAGCTTATATGTAAAACGTAGTGAATACATAAATACTCCTTGCTTATGGGGTTACTTATATGTATTATGTCAAAAGTTTTCATTACTTTAAAATAAGAAAATTAAATATTTTTAGAAATAGTATGTATGCACACAATAATATAATTTATTTATTATTATTTGCAATAATATTTTATTTTTATTTTTTTAGAAAATTATCTTATAGGATTTAACTAAAATGGTTAATACTAAGTTCATAGACCTTAATACGAACAGTGCAGTGCTTAGATTTCTAATTTAAGTTTTTTTTTTATTAACAGTCCACAGTCCAGCTGATGGTAAGTGAATATTGTAGCCCATACACATCTACGATTAATGGGGGCCATACACCTTCAGTTTTATCTGTGCGATTAAACTGTGCAGTAGAACTGTACAGATAAATCGTACGTCCCTACAGCCCACACACATTCAAGTAAAACTGCGCAGTTTAATCATTTCGTTCCACGATGGCATCGACAGACGGCGCATTAGCTATTGTCATAATTGTTGATAAAATAAACAAACAAGAGGCAAAAAAACGAGGAAGCGTAAAATGGTAGGAACTGGCGTAAAGATTGGCTAATGAAAAGACAAGCTCATTTTCATGTAAATTTGTTAAAGACGTTTCCAAAAGACTGGCATAATTTTTTAGGAATGAATAGTGATACGCACTTTTTTTGCTGTCTATGGTAACGCCAATAATCGAAAAGCAAGACACTGTTATGAGAAATGGCGAAAACTGAGCGCTCGGCACACACGTTACGATTATCGCCAGTTTCCCCGACTCCGTTTTATCTATTCAAATTTTCATACTACACCGTTTGACGGTACAGTTTTAAAAAATCGTATAAACTGTAGTTTTTATCACACACACGTTTCGATTATCGATGCAGTTTAAACGGTACAGTGCGATCGTAACGATTTCTCGTAGCGTGTGTGCCACCTATAAGACCCCCCCCGAACGGGTTCCCGCCTTGTCGTGGCGGTGGGGCTTAGTAGCCGTGGCTTGGTCACCCACGGTGAACAAAGAGGAACCCCTTGGCTGGCCCGTGATGTAGCGCCGGCCTGAGGTGGCCACTCCAAGTGGGCTTGGCGAGCCCACTTCGGATGTGTGTCGGTGGGCTGCCGCGAGAGGGGTGCCCTCTCCCACTACCGCTGCAGCCAAGGTGGAGACGCGGGGGGAGAGGAGTGTCGGTATTGCGAGGCGCCGCTCTCCCTATCCTCCGCGGCCGAAACTTGGTTGGCGACGGAGTCAAAGACCAGATACGCCGGGGTCGGGAAAGCGGGTGCTACCTAGCGCTTGATTTTCCTGGCCCCATGGCCTCCGCGTATCGGACTCGGGGGGGCCCGTTACGCAGGTAGAGTTGGAGGCCGTAGAGGAAGGCGTGTCTTATGTTCCTGATGCGCCTTGCCTGAGGAGGAGAATGGGGAGGAGAAGTCCTCCCCGAGGAGGGGCTGCCATGAGGCGGCCAGCGCTGGTGGGGCCGCGGATGTGTGCGAAAGCGTTCTCGTGGCCCTGCCAATATGCGGCGAAGGTGGAACACCATGGGGTTTTAGTCGGTGCGAGTCCGACATAACCCGTCCTTGCCCCCGCGAGGCGGGTATGCGTAGGCATTTCCCCATGTAAATAAAAAACAAAATTCAGATGCGTTGTCACCCTTGAGGACTAAGATGGAATGCCTCGTTTCCAGTAAAAACTATTGAAGAACAAATGCAATGGCGACGGTGGCGATGCGATGGGGGTAGCGGAGAAGCGCGCCCGCACTCTGCACATCGGTCTCGTCAGCTCGCCAGTCTCGCCATTCGTGCTAAGAAACTCCCCGGTGATAAACGAGCCAATATCAATTGTAAACATTAGACAATATTATATTACGTTGTTATCCGTCCACGGTCTCTTCATTGAAATCCCTGGTAACCCTTACAATAACCTTTCTTATAAAACTGAAGTGACCAATGATTTTATAACCCACCTGATGGTCAGTGATACTGCAGTCCATGGACACCTATAACCAACTTTAAGTAGAGAAGGGTGTGTGGTAAAGTTTGAGAATAGGTTGAGGTCGTTTCGGCCCCAAGGCCTCTAATCATTCGCTTTACCGGATGAGACTGTTCGTCATCGACGCCAGCTATCCTGAGGGAAACTCCGACGATCGATTTGCACGTCAGAATCGCCACGGTCCTCTATCAGGGTTTCCCCTGACTTCGACCTGACCAGACATTGTTCACCATCTTTCGGGTCCCAGCATCTCTGCTCAGAGCGCGCCTACATTCACGGATTGGAAACGAGACGCCTCGAGAGTGCGAGAGGTTGATCGAGGCCGACGCTCCATCCTCCCTGAGCGCGCGACAAGCGCGCGCCTTCACTTTCGTTGCGCCTTTCAGTTTATACGTAACTCAATGACTCGCACACATGCTAGACTCCTTGGTCCGTGTTTCAAGGCGGGTCCTGCGAGTGTTCGAAACTGAATCTTCTGCAAGATACAGAAGTGTACTGCTTGTACACTCCTGCACCTTGCAGAGGGACATTACACTTGACTGATGGTAAAAACTGACTAATCTTCTTCGACGACTTGAAGTATGTTTTAATGGAAGCACGCTTCAAGATGTAGCCAATCTCGTCAGTTACACAGCTGACAAATGGCAGTACAGCAGGCACTCGCTCAACTGTGGTCGGCTTCAATCGTTCACTGTAACGTAGGCGCGGGACCCGAAGCTTGTTGTCGTGCAAAACTTGCTGGACGTGTTGAAGCTCGGCGGCCAGGTGTTTACTGTCTTTGTTTCAGAGACCACGAGGGATCTGTGATTTATTTAAATGTGTAGTGTTCGCGTAAATATAAGAAATCGTAATGTGGTGTTATTTTAATTTAAGATAATCAAAGACCATTTCATATCTTTTTTTTTTCAATAGAAACTTCAATATTTTAGTTCAAATAAGGCCTAGATCACTCTTGGCATTGCTCCTTATCTGTTCGTAAAGTTTCATCACAATTGGTTCAGCCATTCAAAAGATTAGCCCGGTGTGTTTCGCTTGTGGTGCGACGACAGCGCCGCACCGCGCCGCGCCACAAGCGAAACACACCGAACCCTAAATCACGCTATCAAAGTTTCAAAGTGCTGCGCTATATATATAGAAGAGTTCTGTACCAACACACGGAGCGTTGGTCGCTCCCCGAGCTGAACGCGGATCTGCTGCCTATAGACACTATAGACGACGGGATAAAACTTTCATCCCTGAAACACTACATCGGCGACAGACTCAGCAACGATGTTGGGATCATCCAGCGAAAAGGAAATCCATGGGTAGGATGCAAAAGCCCGCATCCCACCCCAATCCGCTGACCTATAGCACCACACACGGTGACAGCCTACATCGCGCCTGCAATGAGCATGTGATGGGTCCCGCACTCCGAATCAGGCAGTGATCCGAAGAGCCAACAGGGGCATCGACGGAGACCTTATATCCGTCCGGATGAGAGGTCAGCAGAACGTCCAACAGGAAAGCCGCATGATCCTTCACATCTGGAATCCGCGTGGGCGAAAGAACCAGTTGTGTCAGACCATATGCCAAGGCAAAGTCGTAAACAAATTTCCCCGAATTATCGGTGGTACGAGAACCGAGCCAGTCGGCGTGGCGAGTGATGGGACCTATAAAGGCACCTATTGAAGCGGAGGTGGTCGTCGCCGTAGCCTATGCGTAGCCATAGGGTGAACAGGTCCCTGCCTTCAAGACGTCAAGAACAGATATAAATGCCCAGTGAGGTATTTTCCAGGATTATCGATGCTGGTAGGAATTTATGGATGATAATAACCCCTGGGAATGAGGTGATCGCTACCAAGCTATTTCTAATTTGTTTTGTGTTGTTAATTGTGTAACATACATGATTGTAAGCTGTTATTTAAAATAAAAGTCCCGCTGGGTTTCTTGCTGGTTCTACCCAGGACAGAGGTTTTTTTCGAACCAGTGGTAATTAAACAAAAGAGTGACTTTCAATAAGTATTATTTATAATCTATATTGAATAAAAAAAGTTTCTGTTACCCTCCCTGGGTAGATTTTTATTTAACACAGCTTTCATGTTTTGGAGGTGGGATGGGCTTCTTTACTATATAATAACTTCGTTTATTTGCAAAATACGTACTTATAATTTATAATAATATAGAGCGACCAGAGTGCTAGCCTAGGGCGCTGTCGACATTTAATCCGCCTCTGTCTCTCTTTGTAGTCGAAAAATCACGAATTATTAGACTAATACGGATGTATACATGGTAGAGCTACGCTGCAGCTATAGTATGGTTGCAGCACGAATGGGTCGGCTCGACCGGGGTAGGACCACGCACTCACAGAATACCAGCGTTAAATAGCGGCTCAATGCTGCTGTGTTTCGTATGATCAGTGTAGAGAACCGGAGACCCTTTTTACTGGAAACGAGGCATTCTCTCTTAGTCTTAAGGAATGACAACGCAACTGCATTTTGATTCTTAATCGAGGATAGATGCAGATGTCTATGGATCACAGCATCCACTTACCATCAGGTGGACTGTGTGCTCGTTTGTTACTATGTTCTATCCGTATGTCGGTCCGGAAAAATTGCCGAGTGTAAACGATTCCGCAAAGTCGTGCGAGGAGGAAAACGCCAAGCATCCAGATGGTGTGGATGGTATCGTGAGTTTTGACGCGATGTACGTTGGCGAAATTTGACGGCTGGAATTAATCCGAACAATACTTCAGAATCACCTCAAAATTAATAGGCTTTTGTAAAGCGTCGGCGTCCTACCACTTACTACCATCTGACGGGATGATAGTCAACTAGACTGACATCATCATAATCAAAACCCTTCACAACTCCACGGCTAAGGGGACCGTCTTTTGTGACTTCCTCCAAGGAAAGTCACAAAAGACGGTCCCAACCCACCTGCACGTATCGACCCCCTTACTTGTCTCACAAGGTCGTCACTCCATTTAGTAGCTGGCCGACTTGAGAAAATTTCTTTCCCATCAGTTGTTGTTTCTTCAAGCTATATGGCGGCGACGTAAGCGCCATTTCACCATCATAATAAAATCAATCACCCTATTTCATCACATTATTAAAATAGTTTCTTTACAAATAATTATTCCGGGTCTGTATGTTTGTACTTGTAAAATTTAATACGTAAAGTGCCTCCTCGATACTGGGGAAAATCCTATAAAAAATCCTTTAAAAAATCTAAAGGAATATAGTCTTAAAATAAGTAAATAAAACGGATTAACATTAAATTATTATTTAAAATAGGATTATTCTAGACTTTATAGTCGCAAAGATTATCATTACATTATTAAGTATGTATTAACTTGGTATTTTTTAAACTTATTTATCATTACAAATTTGAATACAAAAGCATAAGTAAAATAACATCCATAAACCACAAAGGTTTGTAAATAATGCCATCATCTACATCGATACTTCCATAAGGTTTGATAAAGAAAAATAGAATATCTCTATACATATATATAAAAATCAATTGCTGTCCGTCAGTTTGGCTAAAACTCGAAAACGGCTCGAACGATTTTGATGAAAATTTTTGTGTGTTTGAGTGGGTCTCTGGATAGCTTAGATTCACATCCTGTAGATGGCACTGTTATCGAGATCCAGAAATCACCCGTGCGAAGCCGGGATGGATCGCTGGTACGTAATATTACATTGTGTTGCAAATAGTTTTAAAATCGGGCTAATAAAATTTACAATTTGATAATTTAGAAAATTATAGGTATAGATAAAACAAAGCTTGTCACATTTAGTATGAAGTAAGTTATCAGCTGTTAAGTGCCTAGTTTTTTTATAGAACAAGGGTGACAAACGAGCACACAGTCCATCTGATGGTAAGTGGTTGCTGTGGCCCATAGACATCTACATCTATCGGCATTTGCGAATTTAAATGCAGATGCGTTGTCAGCCGTGAGGACTAAGATAGAATGCCTCTTTTCCAGTAAAAAGGGTCTCCGGTTCTCTACACTCACCATACGAAACACAGCAGCATTAAGCTGCTATTTTACGCTGGTATTCTGTGAGAGCGTGGTCCTTCCCCGGTCGAGCCGACCCATTCGTGCTACAACTATACTATTAATATAGCAGCAGCATGGCTCTACCACGCAGAAAAAGTTTAAATGAAACACAAACAAGTAAATTGAATGCACTTTATTTAATAAATTTACACTTATTGCACACTGTACATGATATTTTCTCTCAAAATCATCGATATTTTCAGTCACGATATATCGATTTTTATTTTTAGAGAATCGTAATCGTATCAATTTCGATATATTTTAAAATGTTATATTTATTTTATAATTTAATAGACAAAACAAAAGTATTCATTTGCTGTTGTTTTTTTTTCGTCATCAAAACGTCCAGTATAAAAATTTTGGCCCTTATCCTACTACATCATGCAAAACGTGACGATATATCGATATTTATCACGCGATAATTATCGATACTGTTTAAAAATATCGATATATTTTATTCACTTGCCTATCCCTACAAAAAAGGAAAGAAGCAGGTTACAGAAACACGAATGTTGCTACATAACAAAAAACGTCGTTCCGTTTTATGTACGAGAATCGTACAACAGCAGGCAATACCAAAATAATGCCGCTGTGTTCCGTATGGTGAGCGTAGAGAACCGGAGACCCTTTTACTGGAAAAGAGGCATTCCATCTTAGTCCTCACGGGTGACAACGCATCTGCATTTTGATTCTTTACTGAGGATAGATGTAGATGTCTATGGGCCACAGCATCCACTTACCATCAGGTGGACTGTGTGCTCGTTTGTCACCCTATCCTATAAAATAAAAAAATAATACATTTATCAATAATAAGAAAGGAACTTCGTTCCAACCGAGTGTTCCACGACACTCTCGCATGTTATTTTTAATTAGAAATCCCAATTAAACACTTTGTATGTATTAAAATACATACAAAGTGTTTAATTGGCGGACTTAATGCCTTTAGGCATTCTCTACCATACTTTTAATTCATAATTGTAATGAAATAGATAATAAATGTCATCGAGACATATTTGTTATTTTTAAAAAGCTTCAGCACCGCTCCCGAAACTTAACTAGATACACTTAATACCTTTAGATATTACCCACTGCAAATACAGTCCATGGAGTGGTGAAAATTTGACGTATAACAGTTCCACTCTCCGAGAACCCAATCGGTTGAGATCTCGTCCGATCGACTGAAAACTCGATCGTATGATTACTCATTTAGTAAGATTTTAATTTAGATAATAAAAACATTTTTACTAATGACACATTTTCGTCGAAAAATTATTGTAACTTAAAAATGCAGAATTAGTCAAAACTAGCGACACGCACCGACTTCGCCTGGATAGGATCCACTAATGTGGCGTTTTTTAGAATCAAAGTGATCATAGCATAGGCTATTTTTTTTATAGGATAAGGGTGTCAAACGAGCACACAGTCCACCTGATGGTAAGTAGTTGCTGTGGCCCATAAACATCTACATCTATCCTCGACTACGAATCAAAATGCAGATGCGTTGTCACCCCGGAGGACTAAGATGGAATGCCTTGTTTCCAGTAAAAAGGGTCTCCGGTTCTCTACACTAATCTATACGAAACACAGCAGCGATAAGCTGCTATTTTACACGGGTATTCTGTGAGAGCGTGGTCCTTCCCCGGTCGAGCCGACCCATTCGTGATACAACTATACTACTAATATAGCTGCAGCATGGCTCTACCACGTGAAAAATTAGGTGTTTTATCAATTTTTTTTTTTAATTAAGTTTTTTGGATAAAATATAGCCTACTTTACTGCTTCCATTACTCTCCAACTGTTCGTAAAGTTTTTATCACAATCGGTCCCGACCATTCCGAAGATTAGCTCGGACAGACGTACAGTCAAATTTTTAATAGCATGCAAATAACCTCCTGAGCGCTATTTCAATATCCTAAAACCTAAAGACACTTCAATTTTACTTATATGTATAGATAAAACAAAGCTTGTCACATTTAGTATGAAGTAAGTTATCAGCTGTTAAGTGCCTAGTTTAAATGAAACACAAACAAGTAAATTGAATACATTTTATTTAATAAATTTACACTTATTGCACACTGTACATGATATTTTCTCTGAAAATCATCGATATTTTTAGTCACGATATATCGATTTTTATTTTAGAGAATCGTATTCGTATCAATTTCGATATATTTTAAAATGTTATATTTATTTTATAATTTAATAGACAAAACAAAAGTATTAATTTTCTGTTGTTTTCTTTTCGTCATCAAAACGTCCAGTATACAAATTTTGGCCCTTATCCTCTACATCATGCAAAACGACAGAAACCAGTCATTTTATCGATGAAGATGTTCTAAAATCTGATTCAAAAACGCTTCAGGTACGTGCTTTTATGTTATTTTCTATACAAATAAATATAATAAAAAATAAAAATAAAAACATTTTCTTTTTAATTTTATTACAAGCCCTGCTCAGCTTGGGACTAGAGGGCGGAGTTTGATTGTCGAGAAATATTTATTTATTTATTTTATCATACATAATTATTCATAGATAGATAAATCAGTTTATTCAGACAGGTAGATAGGTACTCATATGTCTCTGTTTGTCTGTCTTTAATTTAAGATGATGCCGCCGAAGTTACGTCCGTGCCTCTGCCTGATACACCATTGTCACCGCTGAGACAATTATCGTCACCAATACCAACTTTTCCAAAGATGACCCTGGACTCTGGCCAAAAGTTTTCAATGCTACTTTGATCCAGTATTTAATAGAAAATGCGATTAAACAAATTAAACAGTATATTTTTCCGCGTGACTCTTCAGGGCGAAATTTTCCGAGTATTATTATGAAAGGCATTTAGAAACGGTGAAAAGTATCACAGAGAGTGGCTGCTGTATTCAGTGTCCAAAAATGCCGTTTATTGCTTCTGTTGCAAGCTATTTGAATCAAAACATAACAATAAATTCTGCGAGGGATTTAGTGATTGGCAACATCTAGCTTTGTATTGCAGCAGACATGAGAAAAGTTCTGCTCATTTCAATAATTATAAAAAATGGACAGATTTATGTCACGCTCTTAAAAATAAAAACACTATTGATAGTATTCAACAAAAACTTTTAGAGGTTGAAAAGCAGCGCTGGTACGATGTAATCAAAAGAATAATATATGTGGTCCAATTTCTAAGTACACAAAATATGGCTTTTCGTGGCCAAAGCCAAAAATTATACGACCGTAACAATGGTAATTTTTAAAATGTATTGAACTGTTAGGAAAATTCGATCTTTCAATGACTGAACGACGACTGACTATACGACGTGTAACGAATGATTCGGATTTCAAAAATATGCCGAATTATCTTGGAGATAAGATCCAAAATGAAATAATTTACATACTCGGTAACCAAATTCAACATTTTATTTTAAATTTATGTCAAATTAATAAATATTTTTCAATAATACTGGATTGTCCCCGTGACCATGGGTGCTGTAAAGTACTCGAAACGTCAGAATATAAAATAAGTTAATATACTCGATAAAATCCGTAAAACTAGTTTTATTTAAATGTGTAGTGTTCGCGTAAATATAAGAAATCATTACGCACGGTACGGATTTGGCGGATGGGTGCTAGGCGACAAAAGTGTAAGATTTTTCCGTCGCGACCCTTCTGACGTAGTGTAGACGGCCTGGCGGCTATGAGAAAGCGAGATGGAATGATATCCATCTCCTCGCACTTTTTCTTATCATAGCCATGAAAGAAATATTATTTTATTTTAAATGACGCTTCATTTTAATAGACGCTAGTAATTCATTTATTAGTATTTGTTAATCAATAATATAATTACAGCTTTTATACGTGTTAGAGCAATGCTACAGCTATATTAGTAGTATAGTTGTATCACGAATGGGTCGGCTCGACCGGGAAGGACCACGGTCTTACACAATACCAGCGTAAAATAGCAGCTTAACACTGATGTGTTTCGTATGGTGAGTGTAGAGAACCGGAGACCCTTTTACTGGAAGAGACATTCCATCTTAGTCCTCACGGGTGACAACATCTACATTTAAAATAAGTTTATCAATAATATGAAAGAACTTCGTTCCAACCGAGTGTTCCACGACAATCACGCATTTTTTTTAATTAGAAATCTTTAATACATACAAAGTGTTTAATTGGCGGACTTAATGCCATTAGGCATTCTCTACCATACTTTTAATTCATAATTGTAATGAAATAGATAATAAATGTCATCGAGACATATTTGTTATTTTTAAAAAGCTTCAGCACCGCTCCCGAAATTTAACTAGATACACTTAATACCTTTAGATATTACCCACTGCAAGTACAGTCCATGGAGTGGTGAAAATTTGACGTATAACAGTTCCACTCTCCGAGAACCCAATCGGTTGAGATCTCGTCCGATCGACTGAAAACTCGATCGTATGAGATCTCATGCACCCGGTGTGAGAGTCAGTCGCATACAGATAGACCGCAATCAGACCACGGGTCGGGGATCTCGTCATGTGCGGTCAGTGTGCCCTATGCCCCTTGTCCTATCGTGTCTCCTGTGCTATCCCCCGTTCCCAGAGTATTACCCGCGTCTCGAGTGTCCTCTGTGACCCTAGTGTCTCCCGTGTCCTCTGTGCCCCGAGTATCCCCCGTGCCCCTCTTGCCCCTTTGCCCCGCTTGCCCCTCTGGCCTCCGTGTACATTGATGCGGTGCATGTGCAGAGAGTTGTTAGCCTTGAACCGCGCCGGGCATTGCGAACACTGCAAAAATACATAGGCCCGTATTAATAAACGTTACTCAACGACGAACTCAAGTGCGTAATCATTTGATACGCCCTCATTACGAAATCAGCATCTCAAGATCGTTGCTAATTAATAAACACATAAAAACAGTATCTCAAAACGCTGTACTTAGGAATACTGTTCTGTGACTTGCAACCAAGTATACACACTTGAGAGTCGAGTTTCGTTTATTAATCAGTGTGGCACTCAGCTGATATCGTAAACCTAAACCGCATCTTGAGATATGTTTATTAATAAGATCATATCCTCAAGATTGTACTCAAGTACAGGTACTTTTGATGTTTGATGTGTTCCTTATTTTATATGGAATAAGGGTGACAAACGAGCACACAGTCCACCTGATGGTGAGTGGATGCTGTGGCCCATACACATCTACATCTGTACTAGATTAAGAATCTAAATGCAGATGCGTTGTCTCCTCTGAGGGTTAAGATGGCAGACTTCGTTTCCAGTAAAAAGTGTCTCCAGTTCTCAACACTCACCATACGAAAAACAGAGTGTCTGCATTTTGATTCTTAACTGAGGATAGATGTAGATGTGAATGGGTCACAGCATCTACTTACCATCAGGTGGACTGTGTGCTCGTTTGTCACCCTTGCTTATATTAAAAATATATATAACGCTGGATCTACAGGTGATAGTGAAACGTTGGGAGCAATTTCAAAAAAGTATATAATAAGTATTTATAACATGGTGCTTCCGAGTCCAAAACTGCGCAGGTGAAGATGGACCTTGTGTTAAGGCATCTTGCTTGAAGAAGAAGAGGGGGAGGAGTAGTTCTCCCTTGAGGGATTGCCAAAGGTCGACTGACAGTGGTTTTAGTTGATGCAAGTCCCAAATTACCGCGTGGTGGCGGTGTAAGAATACCCGCTACTCCATATCATCCCGTGGGTGTCGTAAGAGGCGACCAAAGGAAACAAATCAGGAGATGGGCAGCAGCATCTTCCTAATAACATAAAAAAAAAAAAACATGCGTGAGTGTCGTGGAACACCCGGTTGGAAAGAAGTTCCTTTCGTATTTCTCTATTATTATTGATATTCTATTATATTCTATTCGTATATTATTATTGATAAAATAATATTTCTTATTGTCAGATGGGGTCGTGACGAAAAAATCTTAAATTTTTTTGTCGCCTAGCCCACATACATCCGCCAAATTCGTACCGTCCGATAAAGAACTTCGTTCCAAAAACAAATCTTACCACAATACCCACATAATATAATTTTATCTTCTTATTACCTTGTTTTCTTTTAAAAACGTTACCTACACACTAGGATTTTCTCCTGTATTGTGGGGGCAGTTTACATTCATAAATTTCACAAGGACAAACACTTGTTCCGTGCGGGATTCGAACCAGCGGCCCTTAGCGCTGCAAACCATTGCTAGGCCACTGCGCCACGGAGCCGTCTAATGAATGTCTCGTTGATCTATTGGCTGTAAGCGCGACTATTGATTGCGGGTAAAATCCTGGGTCCGGTAAAAATTCAGTTATTAACTTTTTCTGTCAAGAAGTTCTTGATAGCAGCCTGAAGAGATCTCTCTCCGGTGGTGTCGGATTGCAATTCCATCTGACTATGAGAGTGAGACAATAGAGAGTGCACCTGTGCTTGCGCATACACTCGGACACTATAATCCTACCCTGAGCAAATGCTGAAATCCGATCTAGTAAAGTAAAAAAAGTTACAGCCTATATACGTCCCACTGCTGGGCACAGGCTTCCTCTCATTTCTCAGAGGGATTTTAGGGCAAGGAAATGTCCGCCGCGCTGCCCCAATGCGTGTTGGCGAAATTCACATGTCTTCCAAATATTTTTTATTTTGATGTCTAAGACATGCAGGTTTTCTCACGATGTTTTCCTTCACCGCCGAGCACGTGGTAAATCAGCAATTAAAATTGCAATTAACAATTTCATTGGTGCCGGCGGGGATCGAACCCGGGTTGCTCGCGTACTGTGAAACTTACAGCGAGCGCTAACCATCTGAGCTACCACGGCTCCTAAATCCTAAATCTGATCTAGAGGACATTATTATTACTAGGATATAACCAAACACTTATGTATACCACCAGAGCGGCAATTCAGTACTAAAACTGTGTCACAGCTGTGGACCGCGCGGCGGCTAGCTGGCACGGTTAATATGCCACGCTGTTGTATTTTCATTTACTACAGTTACTGTTTTGAGACACATTCGAAATAAAGTTAGATATTCATCTGAAATAACTTCAAATCACGTTGACAAAGTGCGCACATAAATAATGACAGCGTTTTATTAGTCACAATAAACACAATCGGTGTTAGATTGTCAAAACCAACTTTCGCGATTTACAAGAGCTAGTTCTCGACCGCTCGCAGTCGACTAAAAGAGTTATGGAGAATTGAGCGTAACTTAGTGCGCAATGTAAAAATTGAGCGTAACTTAGTGCGCTATGTAAGAATTAAGCGTAACTTAGTGCGCAATGTAAGAATTGAGCGTAGCTTAGTGCGCAATGTAAGAATTGAGCGTAACTTAGTGAGCAATGTAAGAATTGAGCGTAACTTAGTGCGCAATGTCAGAATTCAGCGTAACTTAGTGCGCAATGTATTAGTACGCAGTGTCCGTCTAGTAGTATACTTAGAAATCCTTGTTATTGCCCGTATACACCGTTAGCTGGTAGCAAGAAGCCGTTGTTTGCCGACTTGTCAGTGAAGTCACAAGGCAATGAAATTAAAACCAGCGCTGCCTTTGCGGCATTATGCTGAGTTGGAGACCTATTTGATGTCACATTTTTTATTTTTTGTTTTATTATTAATTAATGATATGCATGTACTGCTTCTTTATTGTTAATTCGTAAGCAGAAACAAAGCACTATTTATTCGATACACACGTTTCTAAACTAGTCTTATTTTTACCCCTTGCGTTTGTATATTTCTTTAAATGTGTGTAAAATGTATGTATCAAACAAATAAGTGCTTTCTTTCTTTCTGTAAAGATGCTCACCGTGTATGGTCTCTCTGTGCGGTGCGAGTGCTTGTGCTGTGCGAGCAGGTAGGCTGCATGGAAGTTCGCTCCGCACCGCTCGCACACAAACGGCTTCTCGCCGCGGTGACGTCTCTCGTGGTTCTGGGGCCACGCACAATTATACATTATACATATAAATAAAATGAAAGTGTCTGTCTGTAATGTTGAAATAACTGGCTTCTATTGAGATCATTTGCTTACACTAAAGACCATTTTTTAAATTTGTCCGTATGTCTGTGTATGCAGGCTTATGTTTGGAATGGCTGACCCGATTATGATGATAGGAAACACCTTGTACTGTATTCTATCTCGTTTTCTCGCAGGCTAAATCTTATATATTTATAGGTTGCCCCTTTTCAGTGTCGCTTTTTCGTTTCATCGAGTTTCAAATCGCAACGATTTTATAGAAGTTTTCACTTAACAAAAAAAACCTTAAGTTTTAAGTAAAATATAGCCCAGATTATTTGCATTGCTCTCTATCTGTTCGTAAAGTTTCATCACAATCGGTTCAACCATTTCGAAGATTAGCCCGGCAGTCAAACAGACGGCAGGCCAAAATTTTTAAAATGGTTATTTATGTCGAAATAACCCCCTGAGATTAATAGAAGCCAGTTATTTCGATATTACAAACAGACACTCCAATTTTATTTATATATATAGATAAAAAAATGTTATTTAAAATATATGTTTTTACTAAAACTTGCTTAATCATTAAATAAAATCAGAAAGCTTTTGAAATCTGGCAACACCGTCGTATCGTTGAACGTGATGTGACCACAGTGAATAAAATCGCGGAAGCTTTATAAAAGCATCTCGCAACACACGCACACTAGCGCAGGGTTCACATTTAGAAGCACACACAGAAAATGACGCGGTAGTTAGTAATACCGACACGGGCATCGTATGATCCAGATCATACATAATACAGTATTGGGTTTCTACCAGTGAACTCCCGGTATCAGCCCGCGTGCACATTCGTGTGTGTGCGTGTGTGCATGGGTGTGTGCGTGCGCGTACTAGCGAGTGCGTGTGTGCATGTTTTAAGTACGTGTGTGAGCGTGCGCGTACCTGTGTGCGTACCTGTGCTGCGTGTGGGTGCGCGCATGTTTGCGTATGCTTGTGTGTTGGTGTGCATGCGTGTAGGTGTGTGTGCGTGTATGTGTGCGTGCGTGTGCGTGTATGTAGGTACCGTCATGGCGAGCAGGCTGGCGCTCTGGAAGTGGCAGGCGCCGCACTGGAACTTGTCGTGCCGGTGCGTGCGTGCGTGTATGTGTGCGTGTATGTGTGCGTGTATGTAGGTACCGTCATGGCGAGCAGGCTGGCGCTCTGGAAGTGGCAGGCGCCGCACTGGAACTTGTCGTGCCCGTGCGTGCGTGCGTGTATGTGTGCGTGTATGTGTGCGTGCGTGTGCGTGTATGTAGGTACCGTCATGGCGAGCAGGCTGGCGCTCTGGAAGTGGCAGGCGCCGCACTGGAACTTGTCGTGCCCGTGCGTGCGTGCGTGCGTGTGCGTGCGTGTGCGTGTATGTAGGTACCGTCATGGCGAGCAGGCTGGCGCTCTGGAAGTGGCAGGCGCCGCACTGGAACTTGTCGTGCCCGTGCGTGCGTGCGTGTATGTGTGCGTGTATGTAGGTACCGTCATGGCGAGCAGGCTGGCGCTCTGGAAGTGGCAGGCGCCGCACTGGAACTTGTCGTGCCCGTGCGTGCGTGCGTGTATGTGTGCGTGTATGTGTGCGTGCGTGTGCGTGTATGTAGGTACCGTCATGGCGAGCAGGCTGGCGCTCTGGAAGTGGCAGGCGCCGCACTGGAACTTGTCGTGCCCGTGCGTGCGTGCGTGTATGTGTGCGTGTATGTGTGCGTGCGTGTGCGTGTATGTAGGTACCGTCATGGCGAGCAGGCTGGCGCTCTGGAAGTGGCAGGCGCCGCACTGGAACTTGTCGTGCCCGTGGCGCGCGCGGCAATGCTCCAGCAGACGCAACTTGTTACCGAAGCGACGTCCGCAGTGCTGTGCAATTGATCATCGTCATCATCACCATTATATATATACTATGTCTCTTTATCGGAAATTAAAAAGTTAAAATTAAACGCGATAAAATCCGAAAAATTAGTTTCATTTCATAAATAAAGATACTTTAATGTTCAATGTTCACATATTCCACTCACCTCACAAACTGGTCCCAGGCCGGCGTGTTTGACCGCCTTATGCAAACGCAAACTCCCCCTCTGCATCTCCTTGTGACACACGTCGCACTCTGTCAACTTCCTACCCTGCAAAGAACAATGGCCATTTTGGACTACAAAAAAACATAAATTGAGAACATTGTCAATAAAATTAATTGATATCATCAGTTTATTTTGAGGAGCTGGGGAAATATAAATAACCATCTTTAAAAACTAACTTTGCATGTCAGAATGCAGTACCTACTCATGTCGAGACAGCTAGATGAGCTACATTCGTTTATTTCAGTTATTTCCATAACATAATGTCTTATGGGATTTTGCTATGGGGAAATGCGGCTGATTTAGAAAATATTTTTGTTTTACAGAAGGGGGCCATTTACAACCTAAACCCGAGAGAGCCACTTAAAAAAAATTAAAGAAATAAATATATTAACTTTGGCTTCTCAGTATAATTACAAAACTTAATGTATATTCACAAAAACAAAGGTAGTTTTAGTAAAAAATATGATATACACTCTGTAAACACTAGGAACAAATACAAGCTAGTGATACCAGTTTCTCGACTCCACAGAGTCGGTAATTCATTCTTGGGGCAATGTATAAGCTATTACAACAAAGTCCCAGAAAATATACAAGGTCTCTCTATTACCAAATTTAAATATTTTATTAAACTAAAACTGTATAAAAAGGGTAATTATAATATAAATGAATACATGGTTGATAATAACCACTGGGAATGAGGGTCGCTTCCAAGCTGTTTCTAAAATAAATTTTGTAAATAGTTTGTACAATCATTCATGTAAAATTCACTTTAAAAAAAAGTCCCACTGGGTTTCTTGCTGGTTCTTCCCAGGACAGAGGTTTTTTTAAAGTAAAAAATGACCTTCAATAAGAATTACACATGTGATATATATTGAATAAAAAATTATTCTATTCTATTATATTTTAGTATTAAATATCATATTATTGAACGCATCCATAATTGTTTACGTTTCTAAACAAAGAGTATATAACTACTATATAACTATGTTTTCCTAGAGGAGCCCATATGTACCAAAGAGTATATAATCTAATAAAAAGTACTCTGTGTATCCATATTTTTTCTAAAGTCTAAATCAATTTTGATTTTGAATCAATTTTAAATTGTAAATATATATATTCTATTACCGTTACAACCTATTAAAGTCCACTGCTGAACATAGGACCTCACTCATGGTTTTTCTCATAGGTGGGATATTTGCCATAGTTGCCACGGTAAGCGTGTTGGCAACCGCAGTTTTTTATTTTTAGTCGTTATTAGGAAGACGCTGCTGCCCATCTTCTGATTTGTTTCCCCCTGTCGCCTCTTACGACACCCACGGGATGATATGGAGTGGTGGATATTCTTAAATCGCCACGGTACACGGTAAATATATAAAAATAAATAGATTCAATATCAGATATTCAAATCCAATACATAGATACGATTTGAAAAAGGGTAAATGTGGTAATACCCATGGCTACTGATGTGTTCTGGTCAGAAGCATATAAAGAGTCAGTATTATTACACGTGAGGCATTGCATATTAGTTGTCAGGGTGAATATGCATCTGTAGCTCTCACAGAATACCAGCGCAAAATAGCAGCTTAATACTACTGTGTTTCGTATGGTGAGTGTAGAGAACCGGAGACCCTTTTTACTGGAAATGAGGCATTCCATCTTAGTCCTCACGGGTGACAACGCATCTGCATTTTGATTCTTTATTGAAGATAGATGTAGATGTCTATGGGTCACAGCAACCACTTACCATCAGGTGGACTGTGTGCTCGTTTGTCACCCTATCCTATAAAAAAAAATCTGTAGCTTTCTTTGTTTATAGTCGGTTGCAGGTGTCCGTGGGCTGCAGTAGCCACTTACTTTTTGGAACGTAGTTCCTTTTATCGCACGGTACTCGCGAATCTCGCGCATGAAGGGTTCCGTACCATCGTGATACACGTTTCTAGTAGGGGAGCCCCTTTTAATTTTTTATTTACTTCAATTTTTATTATTTGTTGTTATAGTGGTAACAGAAATACAATTTTGTGAAAATTTCAAGTGTCTACCTATTACGTATCATGGGATACAGCCCGCTGACAGACAGACAGACAGACAGACAGACAGACAGACAGACGGACGGACGGACGAACAGCGGAGACTTAGTAATAGGGTCCCGTTGGTTACCCTTTGGGTATGGAACCCTAAAAAGGGTATCCGGTTCTTTACACTCACTATACGAAACACAGCAGCATTACGCTGCTATTTTACTCTATTATTCAGTGAAACCCGGAACAATTATTTATAGGCCATACATATAGCCGTTCCGTGCGGGATTCGAACCCGCCGTACCTTAAGCGCCGCAACTCATTGCTAAGCCACTGCGCCACAGAGCCGTCGAAGTTTGTTTAAATCTTTAGTTTTATAAAAAAACATAAAGCTCTACACAATGCATAAACTTACCGATTCATATTTTTTCCGTTTCTTCTTAGCAGAACATGTTGAGACATGTTTCATCAGTGTTTGCTTGCTGTCGAATTGTAGTTTACAGTGCTAGAAATATAATAAATGAGAAGATAAGATTTAAGAAATAAGAAATACATTTTTTGTTTGTAATACATAAGTTTTCCGTCATTGTAAATATTTAACGATTTTATGCAATAACGTGTTATGTATGTCTTAGCTATCTAAATATAAAAATATAATGATAAGAAATATAGTGATTTCTTGTTTATTTACATGAACACTGCAAATTATATATAATTATGTCAAACACTAATCTATAACTGAGTAAGTGGCGCAAATATGAGTGTCTGAGAGATGACTACATATTTGTGCCATTTGCTGTAGAGACTATCGGTCCGTGGGGTCCACGTGCGGTGAAGTTCTTAAAGGAACTCCATCCGCGGCTGGTCGTTGCCGCTGGTGATAAGAGGGCTGGCTTTTTTCTCGCTCAAAGGCTAAGTATAGCCATTCAGCGGGGAAACGCAGCCATCGTTCTTGGCACGATACCGCGTGGAGTAGGACTGTTTGATAATTAAATTACTAGTTTTAGTTTTTTTTATTATAGTTTTTAATATTGTATATAATAAAATATTGTATATTATGTTATGTTAGTAGTCTTGTGTAGTTTGTGAACAATAAAAATTAAACTGGAAAAACCATGTAAATAAAGTGTGTATGTAGTAAGTTCAATAGATTTGTATTCGCTCTTCGCATACTAAGACTCACAACCAGTAAAGAAACAGTCCTCAGTGCATATCAAGGGTATAAGGTGCGTCTCTTCAGTACATCGCTATGGATTAGTTATATGGGGTAATTCAGTGGATATAGGCAGGGCGTTTAAAGCACTAAAAAAATATATTAGAGCCATATGTGGCGCTGACTATTTAGATCATTGTAAGCCATTATTTCAAAAATTTAAGATACTTTCACTGTCTAGTTTCTATATTTTTGAAATTTGTTTGTTTGTTAAGAGATATTCCTATCTATTTTCAATAAATGAACATGTTTCTAAAAGGATGACAGAACAGAAACCCAAACCAATTAGTGGCACCATCCCAGACTTCATTTGTATAGTCGTAATGCCCACTCCATGGCAATAACAATCTTTAATAAGCTGCCATCACAGATCAGACAGCTGCCTATAAATAAATTTAAACATGCAATATTTTCTTGGCTTTTGGATATGTGTTTCTACTCTGTTAACAATTTCAGAGATTATAAATTTATAAGTTATACATAAAATTAATGGGCCGTGGTAGCTCAGATGGTTAGCACTCGCTGTAAGTTACACAGTACGCAAGCAACCCGGGTTCGATCCCCGCCGGCAGCAATGAAATTGTTAATTGCAATTTAAAGTGCTGATTTACCACGTGCTCGGCGGTGAAGGAAAACATCGTGAGGAAACCTGCATGTCTGAGAAATCAAAAAAAAAAAAAATTCGAAGACACGTGAAGTTCGCCAACACGCATTGGGGCAGCGCGGCGGACATTTCCTTGCCCTAAAACCCTCTCAGAAATGAGAGGAGGCCTGTGCCCAGCAGTGGGACGTATATAGGCTGTAACTTTACTATTACTTTTTTTTACATAAAATTAAAAT
This sequence comes from Parnassius orleans, assembly GCA_029286625.1. Lineage (NCBI taxonomy): Eukaryota > Metazoa > Arthropoda > Insecta > Lepidoptera > Papilionidae > Parnassius > Parnassius orleans. Next base: position 76,821 of record JAGSMP010001253.1, read on the forward strand.
AATATATATCTACAATTAATAATTCCTATGTAATGTTGTAAATGTATAAACTTGCTTGAATAAGTATTATAAAATGTTAAATATTATCCTAATTGTAATGTTTCTACACCAGATACGGTAGTATATGTGAACCAATCCATAATTTCAACATCTGTAATTACCATATACTAAGAAATAAACGATATTCTATTCTATTATATTCTTTAAGATTAGGAAATGTATTTTAGCCCTGTACTAGAAGAAACGTTTCCGTACGCTGATTGTTAATTGGGATAGTAGCTCCTCGTACTACGCCAGACCGCACATGCGAACGAGAGCTTGCGAAAGTTAGTGAGTGAGAGAGTCGGTGAGTATGTCATTCGGACAAGAGCTGACAAATGCCTGTAATACTACCATTGAGCAATGATTAAAAATGGTATAATATTATAATTATGCTATTTACTAGAATGACAGACCTAAGCCTTTTCAAATATAGAGGGAAATCAAATATGTACAAATTTTACATATTAATAATTGTTATCAAGCAACATTACGACTCGACCAGATATCGACCAACTGAGACTGGCTAACTGAGATAACCATTCCATATATATAGATACAGTTTAAACTGCTTAGTGGTACTGATGACCGAATACAGCTAATAAAACTAATAGAACGAACTAGTTCACTATCCGAAATGAACTAGTACAGAGCGATCTTTAAAATGAAAGAGCAGACACAAGACTAATCTATACATATAAATAAAATTGAAATGTCTGTCTGAAATATTGAAATGACTGGCTTCTATTAAGCTCAGGGGATTATTTGCATGCTATTAAGATTTAAATAGCCATTTTTAAGTCTTTTTGTCTGTCTGTCTGCCCGGGCTAATCTGAGGAATTGCTGAATTGATTGTGATGAAACTTTATAAACAGATAGAGAATAATGTCTGGAAAGATCTAGATTATATTTTATCCTTTATTATCATAGTTGTATTTATGAGATCTTTTATCTTGCCAACCAGCTGACCAAGGGCTGCTACTAAGAATTTCTTAAAAGAAAATCTCAATAACTGATTTTGGCCTGACTCGAGATTCAAATTGGGGACCACATAATCACCAGTTGCGCTTACGACCACCAGACCAATGAGGCAGAAAGAAAATTATATAGTGAACTAGTAAGCTGCCCCAGGTTATTTCTGGATCTCAACAACAGCGCCACCTACCGGGTCCAATTTAGATTCACACTAAACCATCCAGAGAACCACTCGAACACACAAAAAATTTCATCAAAATCTGTCTTGCCATTTACGAGTAGTTCAGTGACAAAAACATGTATAGAAGAATTATATATATAAAGATAGTTACTGCGCATATTTTTAAATCTGGGCCGTGCATCTTCAATTGATGTATTCGTAATCTCTCTCTCAAAACAAATTTATCACACAGCTCACACTTGACCTTCCTCTCGTCAGTTCCTGGGTGACATTTGTTCATATGCACAGCTATGCTCCTTATCGATAGATTTTTCTGACATATCATGCACGTCACTCGTTTCTGTCTTAATTGTGGTTCAGTATTATGTCTTGCTTCTGTATTACCTTTTTCAATATGATGTTGAGTGTTTTCGTTTCTTAATTCTTTTATGCTATCTTGTGAATGAACAGTTTTTTCATTAAGAATATTTGAAGAATCTGAGATTTCTAAGTCATCATTACTTTCATTTTTTATTGATTTTTCAGAGTGTCTCTTAATTGTATTTTCAGATATATCAAGCTTAAAGTCATCAAATGAGTTTACCATTTCTATCATAAACTTTAAAGGTTTCTCATCTTCATCATTTGTTTCATCATTCTCTTGTTTAATCTCCACATCATGTTCATCTGGAAGTGTTTCAACTTTAAATTCAGTTTCTAGTTGTCTTTCTATAACTTTGTCATGTATTCCATTTTTAATTTTTAATAAGTAACCTTCTGTACTTATACATAGCTCTCTAAATTTAATAGCATCATTGAGGGAACACACACAGTTCAAGCACAGATTCTGTGGGAGACCGTCGTTGTAATCAATCTGAAAAATAATATAATAAGTTAACTGCTGACAGATGTGCGGTGTTAGAATATCAACTACCACATACCATACCATGGGTGTCGAAAGAGGCGACAGAGGGAAACTGAAAAAGGTGATGGACAGCAGAATCTTCCTGTTAACAACTCTAAATAATAAAAAAACTATGGTTGCCAGCCTGTCTACCAATCGTGGCAACTATGGCAACATCCTCCATATGAGGCAATTTATGAGGGAGGCCTATATTCAGCAGTGGACTTTTATAGACTGTGATGGATGGAATAGATGGGAAGTTAATACAATGTAAATACAAATGCTTTAGTGTAGAGAATACCCACAGTACCACCAGTGGTATATTGGGACTGGAATGAGTTCCCTGCTATTTAATAACAGTGAAAGATTTTTTTTTATAGAATAAGGGTAACAAACAAGTACACAGTCCACCTGATGGTAAGTGGATTCTATAGGTAGACATATACATTTATCCTAGATTGAGAATCAAAATGCATATGTGTTGTCACCCCTGTGGACTAAGATGGAATGCTTCGTTTCCAGTATTCAAACGGCTGGATCAATTTTGATAAAATTTTGTGTGTGTGATTAAGTCGATTAGAGAATGGTTTAGATTCATCATTGGACCCGGTAGGTGGCGTTGTTGTCGAGATCCAGAAATCAACCGTTAGAAGCCGGGGCGGATCGCTATTTTTTATTATTATTTTTAGTTCTTTGATGTCGGCCTTTACTTCTATTGAGTAAAAGTTATTTTTTGTAAAATGAGTCCTCGTTTCAACAAGTCTCTTCTCACAAGGGAACTTGAGAGCGAGCTTAGTGGAAAGACGCGACAAGGAACTTACATGTAGACTATTTTACTCCAGATATTTACAATTTAATCTTAAACTTCAAATTAAGAATATTAAATTAATTAGGTATTTTTATTATTTAAAAAAAATACAACATTTATACTTACTGAGCTCATTCTTTTGACACAAATAACTCGAAATCAATCTCTTTGATGTTTTTAACTTAA
>JAGSMP010001254.1:0-68286 GCA_029286625.1 Parnassius orleans
CCAATTTTGATAAAATTTTGTGTGTGTGTGTGTGTGTGATTAAGTTGATTAGAGAATGGTTTAAATTCATCATTGGACCCGGTAGGTGGCGTTGTTGTCGAGATCCAGAAATCAACCGTTAGAAGCCGGAGCGGATCGCTATTTTTTATTATTATTTATAGTTCTTTGATGTCGGCCTTTACTTCTATTGAGTAAAAGTTAATTTTTGTAAAATGAGTCCTCGTTTCAATAAGTCTTCTTCTCACAAGGGAACTTGAGAGCGAGCTTAGTGGAAAGACGCGACAAGGAACTTACATGTAGACTATTTTACTCCAGATATTTACAATTTAATCTTAAACTTCAAATTCAGAATATTAAATTAATTAGGTATTTATATTATTTAAAAAAAATATAACAGTTATACTTACTGAGCTCATTCTTTTGACACAAATAACTCGAAATCAATTACTTTGAAGCTTTAAACTTAAATAATTCCTCTTCTTTTCTTCAATATGGCCTTAGATATTGTGGTTAGGTCACAATAATTATGTCCGGTCTCCGGTCTTTGGTCTGTCACATCTTGTCATAGACTAATATGATGCTTACGCATCATCATGTCTTGAGGCTTCTCGGTGAGGAAGGAGTTGGCCGTTATTAGGTGGCAATGTGGCTAAAAACAAAACAAGAAAACACAACTAAACACACACACGAGCGAGAAAAGGACAAAACAAGTTGACGCGCTGTCAGTGTCATGAGAAGAGAACTTCTAAGTCAGTGGAGAAAAGAGATACGCACGTCAGTACTAACGCAATAGGCGTTTTAGATTTTAACGCAGATGAATATTGATGTCATAAAAATCTTCATTTCAATCTAAAAATATATGTGTTCAATTTAATTTATTTAGATCTTTATATTTACGAAAAAATTTTACCAATAAAAAGATGACAAAATGCTTTGAAAACAATATGGGTAACATAGTAGCGCTCCTATGGCTATCATATGCCTATCATATTGATCCAGCATATAATATATACATGGAAAAAGACTAAGATTTAACACCGGACCTGGAGATATTTTATGTGGTAGAGCCATGCTGCAGCTATATTGGTAGTATAGTTGTAGCACGAATGGGTCGGCTCGACCGGGGAAGGACCACGCTCTCACAGAATACCATCGTAAAATAGCAGCTTAACGCTGTTGTGTTTCGTATGGTGAGTGTAGAGAACCGGAGACCCTTTTTACAGGAAATGAGGCATTCCATCTTAGTCCTCACGGGTGACAACGCATCTGCATTTTGATTTGTAATCGAGGATAGATGTAGATGTCTATGGGCCACAGCAACCACTTACCATCAGGTGGAGTGTGTGCTCGTTTGTCACCATAACCTATAAAAAAAAAATATTTCGACCAACAAGGGTCATATCGTAATAGTACATTCATTATAATTAAATACTTTATAGTATTAATGTAATTCATCATTATCATTACAGCCCTTCACAAGTCCACTGCTGAACGTAGGCCTCCCCCAAGGAACGCCACAAAGCACGGACCTGAGCCATCTGCATCCATCGACTTCCTACATTTATCACCAGGTCGTCACTTCAGCCATATTCTAAATAAAAAAAATAAGTTCATAAGTTTCACAATCACTAACAGATGATCCATGTTTTCAGTAATGTTAAATGGTGACATTTAATTATACGTTTTATTTTGTTCTAGGTATATGTACAATGTGCCGTATGTGGTGTATGTCAGTAAGAACACTGAATACATTATGGAATTTGCCGGCGTGAGATTTTTTTTCTAACACTTTTATGTCCTAAAGTCCTAATATTTTATGCATTTATAGAAATTTTTCAGCTATTGATAATTTACTTTATTTTCTTACGAGGTAGAGCCATGCTGCAGCTATATTGTGGTTGCAGCACGAATGGGTCGGCTGGACCGGGAAGGACCACGCTCACGGAATACCAGCGTAAAATTGCAGCTTAATGCTGCTGTGTTTCGTATGGTGAGTGTAGAGAACCGGAGACTCCTTTTATTGGAAACGAGGCATTCCGTCTTAGTCCTCAAGGGTAACAACGCATCTGCATTTTGATTCTTAATTGAGAATGAATGTAAATGTCTATGGGCCGCAGCATCCACTTACCATTAGGTGCGCTGTGCTCGTTTGTCATCGTTATTCTATAAAAAAAATTACATCAGCAGTAAGTTTTTTAACAGTAAAAACTTTGTTCCTTTTATTTATGTTTTCATTTTAAAATTTTTGTTCAATATGTCTTTCAAATCCCTGCTGTGACGGTGTCAGAATATCCACACCCCATATCGTCCCTGGTGTCGTAAGAGGATGACAGAAGGAAACAAACCAGGAGTTGGACGGCAGCATTTTCCTAATAACAACAAAAACAAAAAACGCGGCTGCCAACCACCTGAAAACATCGATTAATATGTACTACGTACTAGATTTGGCATTCCGAACATTCACTATGTTCAAATGAACTGTACTGCAATCCGTACACCTTTAGTGTCATTTAGTGTGGTTACAGTATTCATAGAGTGTGGAGCTGCGCTAATAATACGAGATTTCAAATTAAAGTTTAAACCTGAACGTAATTAATAATTCAGTAGTCAAATAAGTAAAATTATTTGTTGTTCAAGTGAATAAATAGGTAAATAATATTACAATAGAAAAATAAATTTCTTCATTTATATGCCACGCTATCTACAATCATAGACTAAAATCTACTATCTCCGGCGCATGCGCGAAAACAGAGTAGTGCACATTTTTGTTGGAATAGCTTCTCTAGTACGTAGTACATAGAACTCAATGCCTGCCAACAATGATATTTTTTATAGAAACCACCGAAAACATGTTCCGAACTCAGCCGTCCCAGCCGCAGCACACGTACCCATTTTAATGTTTTACATTACATTTCACCACATTCTCTCTCTCGCTCTTCGTGTTCTTATCGCACCAGTTCTGGAACGTCTATTGTTGTCCTTGTCTTTAAGCTACCGTAATCATGGCGTCATATTTGTTAGCTAAGGGCTGGAGTGGCTAATTGAACACTTTCCGATGCTTCAGTTTTGGCGTGCTAGTAACGTATCTATCTACCTTTACTTATATATACATAAATATCATTGCCTGCCAAGCGCAACTATGGTAACTATGGCAAATGTACCCCCCATGAGGCAATTTATTGGGAGCCCTGTGTTTAGCAATGGGCTTCTGATAGGCTATAAAGAAATGAATGAATAAATGAAGGTTTTTAAGTAAATATGTGAATAATTTTTAGGACCTAGACGAATACGACACTCCAGCTCGCGTCACAGTAGCAAGTGACTGTGCCAACCGCACCTACCCGCTTTTTATAACTGCTAGGCAACAGAAAGGTATGCCAATTCTTATCTTATTGAACATGCAAATCTATAGTATTATATATATCCGTTACTATACTCATAAAAATCGACGTAAAATAATAAATATGAAATATTTAAGGTCAAATAATAAATATTTAAGGTTGCTCTCTCTCTTTTCATAAAATGACAATATAAACAGACAGGTATATAGACAGTTAATACTTAAATTAAAGGATAAGTTACATGTGCAAGGCCGTAAGTGTCTAGAATATTATAAAAATTATCTGCACAAAATGTAAAATTACAGCCTATATACGTCCGACTGCTGGGCACAGGCCTCCTCTGTCCGCCGCGCTGCCCCAATGCGTGTTAGCGAACTTCACATGTCTTCGAAATATTTTTTTTATTTCTCAGACATGCAGGTTTCCTCACGATGTTTGCCTTCACACTTAGCACTTAAAATTGCAATTAACAATTTCATTGGTGCCGGCGGGGATAGAACCCGGGTTGCTCACGTATTGTAAAATTTACAGCGGGCGCTTAGCCCCTGATTTACCACGGCTCTCACACAATATGGTCCTCCTAAAATTATCACTGCAACATTCCCAGTGTGTTAAACGTATAGCGGCGGTGTAGGAATATCCATTGCCCACTGTTCCATATTGTCATCATAATCGTGAGTTTTTTTTTATAGAATAAGGCTGACATACGAGCACACAGTCCACCCGACATCTACCCTCGATTAAGAATCGAAATACGGATGCGTTGTCACCCCAGAGGACTAAGATGGAAAGCCTCGTTTCCAGTAAAAAGGGTCTCGGGTTCTCCAATAAAGGGACTGGAATATTATTAAGTTTTAAATCTTTCATATCTGCTCGCAATATGGTCTTACTAAAGTTATCACTACAACATTTCCTGTGTTTTAAGCCGTGTAGTGGCGGTGTAAGAATTAGGAATGCATCGATACACCTATTTGCCGATACGATATCAATACTTTTACTTTTATAATAATATCGGAGATACCAATACAGATACGCTTAGTGAATTTAAATGAAGGTTATTTGTAACACAAGATGGATTAAATATTTATTTTTACTACATGATACCTTGACTTCGTCCGCGTTGCTTGCTATATTAACAAAGTTTTCGATCTTCTCCGCGACAAGAAAAAACACATCACTGAACACGTAGTGCTTATAAAAATCGATGTTTCTTAAAACTTTAACAACTTAGAAGATATCGCAATAATTTTTTTTTTAGATAAGGACCAAGTGTTTAAGAAATAAAACTTAGAAAACCTAATTGAAATCTATCCAGTAGTTTTTCCGTGAATGCGCGCACAACTGCAAACCTCTATCATTTTATTTATATAGATTAATTATATATAGACTAATATAAAATTACAAACTTATAGTGAGATTATTAGTATGAAAATTAATTGTTAAGGTTAATAGTGTTAGCAATTAAAATTAACATAAATTTTTTGTTTAAAAAGAAAAGTATCCTCAAATTTTACGGAGAAAGGTGATTTCGCAAGTCTGTATTAATGAGGTCTGGGGTGGAAAGTAGTCTGTAAGTCGGAAAGTAGAAAGTAGAACTCATTTGGATACTAAATTACTTTTGCGCCATTTTATTCAAGTTTGAGTAAAAGAAGTCATTGCGCCAGAAAACCAGCAGATCTGCGCTCGATGTGTTAGGAGACGTTGAATTTTAAAGGTATCATTGTATCGGCAATAAAAATATCGCCGATGCCGATATATCGACAAACGTAAAATATCGCCGTTATATCAGTGGCGGTATCGGTATGGGATGCATCCTTAGTAAGAATCTCCACTACCACATATTGTCCCGTGGGTGTCGTAAGAGGCGGAAACAAACCAGGAGATGCAGCGTCGTCCTAATAACAACTAGAAAATACCCGACCCGCCAAGCGTGGCAACTATGCCATATATCCTCTTTATAAGGTAGGCTCAGAGGAGGCCTGAGAAATGAAAATGATAAACATTTCCTGTTGTAAAAATGTGGCGGCGCTGTCGTCGCGTCAAACTGAAACTCAAACATTTTATTGCGTTCATGTGGTTACATAAATAGTTCTTATGGTGGATATAATAGAGCCAAACATGAGCCCTGATAGGGCTTAGCAACATTATATATCAATTTGATTTAATTGATTTAGAAAGAAGAATTACTTATTTTATTTACTTAAGCTAAACATTACTTTTAGGTTTAATAAACATTTGCAATAATTTTTAATACAATGTTAATAAAAACGTATAATATATATGTATATATTCAATTAAACAATTATTATTTTTCGTCGTAAGCGAAACGCACCGAAGCTTAAATCGCGCTATCAAAGTTCTGAAGTTAACGCGCTATATATAAACCTTGCTCGGTGGGAGATCTCCCCTTTTCCTTCTACGGCCAAAAAAGTAAAGAAATGTTACCGCCTACGCCTATATATATATATATGTATATTTATTTATATTACGTGGCAGAGTCATGCTGCAGCTATATTAGTAGTGTTGTTGTAGCACGAATGGATCGGCTCGACCGGGGAAGGACCACGCTCTCTCAGAATACCAACGTAAAATGGCAGCTTAACGCTGCTGCTTTTTACTAGAAACGAGGCATTCCATCTGAGTTCTCAGGGGTGACAACGCATTTGCATTTTGATTCATAATCGAGGATAAATGTAGATGTCTATGGGCCACAGCATCCACTTACCATCAGGTGGACTGTGTGCTAAGATGGAATGCCTCGTTTCCAGTCAAAAGGGGTCTTCGGTTCTCTACACCACCATACGAAACACAGCAGCAGTTAGCTGCTATTTTACGCTGGTATTTTGTGAGAGCGTGGTCCTTCCCGGTCGAGCCGACCCATTCGTGTTATAAACATAATATAGCTGCAACATTGCTCTACCACGTATAATATTATATATTCTTTAACCAGACTACTTAACCTAATACATTAGGAAGTAGAATTATTCATATGTTCTCATTGTGAATTAACAAAGGCATTATTTATAATATGTTACAATAATTAAGATGGTATAGTAAAATGTTTACACTGGCGCATTAGGTCATAATAGGCTGTAATGTTAAGTGATAAGTTTGGCTGAGTAAATAAATAAATTTGTTTGTATGTTCATAACTATTTTATTTTTTAGATTATTTAACTTTTAGGTGTATTCTCGTGGCAGCTGCCGATGCTGGTGCAAACTCCCGACAGCCTGGAGCAGTTCACCAACATCTCCCGCACGCTTTGTCCACACAATAATATATACTCTGAGGATGAGGACACATGCGGTGAGATTAAAAACACTGTTCCTTACAAATACACACTTGTAATGTAAAAGGCAAAGTTACAGCTTATACTGACGTTACGACGGTGGTGTGTCTTTCCTGATGTAGTGGTGTTGGGAGTAGTGGTGCTGGGATTAATGGTAACGGGTATAGTGTACGCAATTAAGGGAGGGCGGGAGGTGCTTTTCAACTAGGTTACACACATCATTTTATTAGATATAAGCAAATTAATTTTTAACAATCTATAATCTAATTATATATTTATTTTTGTCATTTATCTCACCTTTCGCAAATATTAAATTATATATTTTTTCAATGTGCTTCCCAAGTTGACCTCCATTAGTTTCACGTCAGTTAGTTTTCCAGGTGTAAACCATATTGTTTCTTTCTGTTCACGCCTGCGTAGTGAGTGGAGACCGGATAAGGTTCTACTGTGGCCCCTTGATACGTAAATACTCCTTCTATTATGTTTCCACGCGTTTCTGTATAGGTTTCACTCAAGTATTTATTTATATTTCTAATAGTTTTAAATTATTTTTATTTATTTATATAACATTACAATCATTCAAATCAATAATATAATTAATTTTAATGAATTATTATTATACCGCGTGTCCCAAAATTCAACGTTAGGCGGGCGGGCTCAGTGAGTGGAAAATGGTGTTACTATCTATCTCTCACTTGCACTTCAAAATCTATTGACGATGCTTGTCTACCTGTATCTGTAACCCAAAATCTTTGGTTTTGGGACACAACGTTATGTTTGGTTTGTGTTCAGAAAAAATATGAATAATTTTTGTGCTTAGGGTCACTAGAGTATTATACCATTTTAGAATCTTGATTAGTTGTGCAAACTTTTATAATAACTTGCCATAGTAGTGTTGATATATTTTTCACATGACGAGTGAAAGTTGATTAAGAGGATTGTGAGGAGCTGTACATTTTCATACAAAAAATGATAACGTTTTTACCATAGTAAACATAGTCTGATTTTCATAATTTTTGGAAATGTTGTAGATATAATGAAAAACTAGGTCCGTACGTTTTTATTTTAAAGAAATATTGCGTGCGATATAAGTTATTAGCATCTAAATATCTATATTTTTGACTTAAAACTTCCTCGAGCGTTTTTATATTTTTAAATTAAACTAAACTGAATTACTAAAAAAGAAATGTACAGACCTACGGTAGTGAATCTAAGGTGTACTGAATCTAATGAGACGAAAATTGTCACATTTCGTAAAGGTTTACGGAGGTGAAAACATTATCGTCCGAAACAATATTTCACAAAGGAAATGTAGGCATTTGCTTCTCCAAGACTTGCACCTGTCTATCGCACGAATAGAATAGAATAGAATAGAATAATTTTTTATTCAATATAGATTACATGTGTAATTCTTATTGAAAGTCATTTTTTACTTTACCACTGGTTCGAAAAAAACCTCTGTCCTGGGAAGAACCAGCAAGAAACCCAGCGGGACTTTTTTAAAAGTAAATTTTACATTAATGGTTGTACAAACTATTTAAGTACAAAATTTATTTTAGAAACTGCTAGTAGCGACCACCTCATTCCCAGGGTTATTATCAATTATATATTCATTTATACTATAATAACCCTTTTTATACAGTTTCAGCTTAACAAAACATTTAAACTTGGTAATAGAGAGAGCCTGTACACTTTCCGGGACCTTGTTGTAATAGCGTATACATTGCCCAAGAATGAATTACTGACTCTGTGGAGTCGTGAAACTGGTATCACTAGCTTGTGCTTGTTCCTAGTGTTTACAGAATGTATATCACTTTTTACTAAAACTACTTTTGTTTTTGTGAACATACATTAAATTTTCGTAAATATACTGAGAGGCCAAAGTTAATATATTTATTTCTTTAAATTTATCTCTAAGAGACTCTCTCGGTGTTAGGTTGTAAATAGCTCTAATGGCCTCTTCTGTAAAACAAAAATAGTTTCTGAATCAGTTGCATTTCCACAGCAAAATCCCATAAGACATTATGCTATGGAAATAACTGAAATAAACTAGTCTAGCTGTCTCGACACTAGTGAGACCTCTAATCTTTTTACAGCATAGGCTGCAGAACTTAGTCTGCTTGCTAGTTTGGATATATGGGGCCCCACTGAAGCTTTGCGTCGAGAGTGATGCCAAGAAAACAGTGGATTCAACAGGGCTCAGTTCGTCCCCATTTAAAACACATTGGTACCCTGATTTTTATCATTCGTTGTTGTAAATTTAATACATTTAGTTTTATTTCCGTTTAAATGTAGATTATTAACGTTAAACCAATGCACTAATTTTGATATAGCATTATTCACTTCGTCACATTTAAATAATTGACGTTTAAGTTTAAAAATCAAGGAAGTATCATCAGCAAATAATACTATATCATGATTATCCCTACAAGGAAGGTAAGTCATTAATATATACCAGAAATAGAAATGGGCCGAGAATCGAACCCTGAGGGACACCCATTAGTACAGGTGACCCGGAAGAACTTTACCATTTATAATAACTTTCTGCATTCTATTACTTAAATATGAAATAATAAGTTTAAGCGCTGTGTTCTTGACACCATAGTACTGTAGCTTCCTGATTAATGTCTCATGGTGAACACAGTCGAATGCCTTGAAAGGTCACAAAATATACCCAAAGCATCCTCCGTATTCTCCATGGCCAAAAATATGTTTAATAAGCTCAACTCCAGCGTCAGTTGTCGAGCGACCCCTTGTAAAACCGAATTGATTTTTATGTAGCAATTTATTAATATTAAAGAAACTTAAGATCTGATCTAAAATTATTTTTTCAAAAATTTTACTAAATGTTGGTAGTACAGAAATCGGTCTAAAGTTGGCGGGGTCTAATGTACTACCAGATTTAAATAAAGGTATGACTTTACTATGTTTCATTAAATCAGGACACACACCAGATTCGACGCTTGTATTAAATATAGTGGCTAGATAAGGTGCTATTATATCTATTATAGATAAAATAACTTTAACGGAAATCTTTAAAATTAAAAAGGAAAGTTTTAAAATATTTAACGATATCTTTTGGCAATACTCTATGGAATTTAAAAGTATTTGAACAAGCCTTTACATTTTGTTTAAGCAATGATTCGGCGACAGTAGGAGAAGAATTTAATGATTTTGTTGTCAAAAAAGGAACATCAGTAAAATGTTTCTCAAAAGCCATAGCAACTTCTTGATCAGATCGAGTTAAACTGTTGTTAATATTCAATTGAAAATCCGAGTTGCGCGGTTTGACCTTGCCCGTTTCACTATTTATTATTCTCCAGGTCATTTTAATTTTGTTGGATGCAGTTTTAATTTTGTTACTTAAATGTAAAGCCTTAGTTGTGTAGCACACTTTTTAAATATTTTAGAATATGTTTTACATAATCTCTAAATATAACACTAGTATTATATGATCTTTCATTATAAAGCTCATATAACTTTCGCCTACTTTATAAATTCCTACTGTCGCCCATTCATTAAATGATTTGCGACTGTTAAAAGAAAGTTTTAGAAGTAAATATTGTACTAAATTCACAAGTTATAATTTTAAATAACATACCATACAAATAATTAGCACTATTTTAAATGAAAGTGATGGAAGTCTTTTATTATATTACTTCTAAACCTCTCCAAGCGATGGTCATTTATTGGAACAAACACAACTTTCTTATTTTTCTGTTTTTGTGTATGTAAAGCAATGATACCAACTGTCCACAGTGATCTGAACTTAAATTTTGAATAATTGATTTATGCAAGGGCTTAATATCAGTAAAAATATTATCTATACAGGTTGCACTAGGCCCAGCAATACGTGTTGGTTCTAAGAATAAATTAACAAGATTATACGATTTAACGATACGGGAGGTAGAGCGAGCGGTATGAAACAGATGGCATTTTTGAAAATACCTGCTCGCGCCGCATATCGGCACTTCACAATCCACTTAAAAGTTAAAATTTTCTAAAATTTCAAGAAGAAATCAAATTAATTTTTTTTTCTAATACAAAAAATAACAGTGATATTTGCAAATTTGTAGCCATAATACCTAAAAATATAGTATAGCGTGTCAATTTTAAAGCATTTAAAAAAAGTTATTACAACTTTAAAAAAAAAGAGTCAGCTTTTTCCCTGGGTAGTTCATCAATTTGTCCACTCCTTGGTGCCCGCTTAATGATGAATTTTGGGACACGTATATCTAGCGAGATATTTAAGTATGTATAATATATGTATATATTTTGAAAAACTGGTCACTGTCATATAGATATTTCCTCAAAAGTAATTAGCAATATTTCTAAAAAGTGAATTTTGGTAAATGCTTAATTTTTTAAAGTGACAAACGGACTTACAGACCACCTGAAGGTAAGTGGCTAATGCAGCCCATGGACACCTGCAACTAGCTTCAAACGAAGAAGGCTGATGCGTTGTCACCTCTGAGAACCTAAGATGGAATACCTCACAGCAGTGTTGCCAAAGTTCCCGATTTTTCGGGAGATCTACTGATTTTGTTATTGTCTCCCGATATCCCGATTTAGCGACCGTGTCTCCCGATTGTTATGCATTTTCAACTAATGGAAAATAATATTCATAAATAAAATTGAAAAATAATATTTTAAATACGGCAACACTAAAATTAACCTTTAAAACAAAATCTATGAACGGGGACTTCCTAAAATTGCTCGCACAACGTCCTATTGGACCTATACCTATACCCTTATTAGGTTATTAAAGTAAATTGCACTGAAACATCTTAAAATAGAGTTCATTATTGTCTGGTGAGTGTACGGGGGAAATCCCTAAAGATAACTTTGTTCGGGTTGCTTCTCGAATTAGGTAGCTTAAGTTGTGTATATATACACTTGCCTTCTTCTTAAAAAGAATTCATTTAAAGATTTAGGGGCAATCTCTCCGGAGAATGTCGAAAAAGGTGAACTTGCGACAATAGTACCAATTTGTAGACAATTTTCCAATTTGTTAGAGAGCAATAGTTATCGAAAAATTTATACAAAATGGCGTTTGCTTTTCGAAATACGGAAAAAATTGAATCGCTCAGTGAAGAAACAGAAGAATTTTGGACAAGCGTGAGTAGCATAAAATGTGGAGATGGCTCACGCATGTTTGAAAAAGTTTGTATTCAAAGTTTTGAGTTTGCCACACTCATCTGCAAATGTGGAAAGAATATTTTCATCCATCAATTTGATGAAAACTAAACAACGTTGAACTTTCCACTGATTCAATAATAGGTCTTTCACACACAAAAGATGTATAGGTAAAAATAATCAAAGTTGCTACAATTTTAATATAGATGCAAAATGTTTACAAAAATAGATAGTAGAGATGGTATGAAGACGAAAATTAATGATAAATGTAATTTTTATTTTATTTTTATCTATTAAGTTTGGTTATTGAATATATTATAGTAAATAAACAAATGATTGTAATAAATTAAATGAATGATTGTATTATATTATCTTAAAATACCCTTGTTTTATTCTATACTCACTAATAGTTTAAATTATAAAACATTATTTTGATCGCAAACAATTTTCAAACGAGAAGAACGACATCTAAAAGAACCTGTTTTATGGTACATTTCTAAACCGATGGATGTAAATAAAAATCTCCCGATCTCTCCCGATTTTTATCTGGCAAATCTACCGATTTTTTATTTTTTGCACTTTTGCAACACTGCCTCACAGCCTGTAATTATACCCTTCAGACCGGAAAACAGGAGTGCATGCACTGCAATTTGGCGGCACAAGTAGGTAATAGGATGGTACCTATCCAGACGAACTCCTAGGCAGCTAGTTTTCAGCTAAGCTTTGTATATTATTATTATTAAATTTTATATTCAATATTTATTGATGTTTTGTATTTACAAAAGTTAGTCATGAGTTGTTTCAAAACAAAAAAAGGAAAAAATTGGATAGAAAAAAATATAATACAACGCGATACGTATTGGGTTTTTGATAATTTTCTGTTAAATTTATCATAGCAACATTCTCTACATTTAAGTCTGCCTTACTTTTTTTTCTTTCCATTTTTATTTAAGTTTAGACTTCAAGTCATATTTTCCTAGGAGTTTGACTACAAGCTATAGACGGACAAAGGTACACCTAACTGTAAAGAAATAGCATAATTTGACTTAAGTCATCTAAAATTTGACGAGTTACATTTGTTTGCAGACGTGTCAACATTAAACACACCTATAGTCCACTTGACATCGTCGTCTCCAGACCCCATAATGGTCACAATTACAGTCGAGACGGTTCAAGATTTCTTCATAAAGCTGAACACTGAGACTAACCTCACAACCACACCGAGCCAGCCCAAGTATTATTTCTACCCATTCAACCAGGAGCCAAATAAAATGGTCGATATGAACGCGATAAGTATTAAACGAAAGTACATCTGCAATAAGAGGCTCGACGATTCTGAACAAAGAACACTGGACAGGTACTTCGTTCAGAGTAACATGGAAAGAAGCTACGGATGGTTCTCCAAGCCGAAGAGTGTCATCGTTATGATAGAATCAGATGACGATATTTGTGCTGTCATCTCTATCCAGAATTTCTCGGTGAGTTATTTTTGCGTTTATTTCGTAATCATCATCATAATTACAGCCCTTCACAAATCCACTGCTGAACATAGGCCTCCTCCAAAGAATGCCACAAAGTATAGTCCTGAGCCATCTCCATCCATCGACTTCGTGCATCTCTTACCAGATCGTCACTCCATCTAGTGGGGGCCGCCCCACACTTCGTTTATCGGTACGAGGTTGCCACTGGAGAACCTATCTATTTCGTAACATAATCCTCCAAAGGACAGATGTATTTCATGCTTACTTACTGGCATTGACGTATATATATATATTATGCTCTATACACTATATATATATATATATATAGTGTATAGTTTTGCAATTCAAGAAAACTTTTTATATAGAAGAGAATTGAAGATGCTTTTGCGGACTACTTCTGGCACCTTTAGGGACCACCAGTAGTCCATGGACCACCGGCAAAGTCTAACTACTACTAACAGTCGGTCATCGAAGGCATCTAGACGGGCCAATCGTGCGGTGCGGTGCGGAGCGAGATGCGGTCGGAGCGCTCTCGGCGGCCGTTAGCCGCTCAGGAACTGTCCGCTAGGGTTGTCCTGTCACACAAATAAATTAAAATGGTTCACACTACATGTGCGGTAAAAACTGTGGGTCGTCCTCATTTAAAAATAAGGAATTAATTTCATCAGTTTCCACATACATTAATTTGTTTAAGCATGAAATAAAATAAAATATTTTTTTTTTATTACTTCCCGTTCTGACAACCCTAGCAATTTATTGTTTGTGTTTGTGTTTTTTTATTTTATAGGAGGGGCAAACGAGCATGCGGCTCACCTGATGGTAGTGACTACCGCCGCCCATGAACAACTGCAACACCAGGGAACCAGAGGAATTGCAGATGCGTTGCCGGCCTTTTAAAAGGTAGGCTCTTTCTGAAGGTCCCTAAGTCGTATCGGTCCGGAAAAATCGCTGGTGGTAAACTATTCCACAAGGAAGTTGTGCGAGGAAGAAAACATCTTCTAAATCGCACAGTGGTGGACCGCCAATCATCCAGATGGTGTGGATGGTATCAGGAGTTTTGCCGCGATGTGCGTTCGTGAAATGTGGCGGCTGGGATTAATCCGAACAATTCTCAGAGCACTCCCGTGGTAAATGCGAAAAAAATGCAAAGAGATGCAACATCTCTTCGCAGCGCCAATGAATCGAGCCGATCGGAAGGACTCGGTCGTCGACGATTCGAGCCGCTCTGCGCTGGATGCGGTCAAGTGGAAGGAGCTGGCACTGGGGGCCCAGCCAGAGATGGGAACAGTATTCCATGTGAGGCCGAACCTGCGCCTTATAAAGTTGCAGGCGTTGTGCCGGCATGAAATACTGTCCCGCTCTGCTGAGCACGCCAAGCTTTTTAGAGACCAATTTGGCCTTCTCTTCCAAGTGACCACGAAAATTCACGTCACACGATATGTCGACGCCGAGGATTCCGATACTGGCTGAGTCAACAAGGGAGTGCTTGAAACTGAGGAGATACGACAAAGGGTTCTTTTAGCGGTAAACGCGCAAACTTGTGTCTTCTAAGGATTAAACTGGACTAGATTTAGTCGCCAATCCGAGACTTTGTTCAGCAAAGACTCGACTTCAACACAAGTTTGTTCCGGTACTCGGCGACGTTTTCCGAGAAATATTCGCACGGCCAGCGTATAGAGCATCACCAGTGCTATCATCGGCATAGCAATGATTGCTACCGGTTTGCAACATATCAATGATATGCAGAAGAAACAGCGTTGGTGATAGCACGCAGCCTTGTGGAACACCAGCGTTAATAGGCTTGTAGTCGGAGCATGCACCGTCTATAACGACCTTGATGCTCCGATCTGCAAGAAAGCTGGTGATCCAATTGCACAATTTCTCGGGAAGCCCATAGGAAATCGAAAGCCTTCGCAATGTCCAAACTAACGGCCAATGCCTCCCTTTGGACTATACTGCTCCGCCCATCTATGAATAATATATAATGTGTCGGCTTTTCCGACAACATCAAACGCGATGACTGACTGTATGTTCTTCTTAGGCTGTGCCACCGGTTAAGAACCACTGATCTAATGAAACCCCAGTTCTGTTTTTGATTATATTTAAATTAAAAAAAGGTATAATGGTTTAACAACAGGTATCTTTACCTGAAAGACGTTATCAGAATATCAGTAAACAATATTAATTTTTATATCATAAGTCATTATTACAAAATAACATTAATTTATTGTTGTAGTGTCCAGTTTTCGACAATGAAAGAGACATACTTTACGATGGTTACTATTTAACAATGACGAGGCGGGGTGGTATAACGTTAACGGTAAGATATTGTACAATTTTTTTTTATACAGGATGGTTGACAAACGAGCACACAGTCCACCTATGGTAAGTGGATGCTATGGCCCATAGACATCAACATCTATCCTCGATCAAGAATCAAAATGCAGATGCGTTGTCACCCTCGAGGACTAAGATAGAATACCTCGTTTCCAGTATAAAAGGTTGCCGGCTCTCAACACTCACTATATGAAACACAGCAGCATTAAGCTGCTATTTTACGCTGGTATCCTGTGAGAACCTGGTCCTACCCCGGTCTAGCCGACCCATTCGTGCTACAACCATAATATAGCTGCGGCATGGCTCTACCACGTGTAGCCCTTTAAACATTTAAACTTTACCCTTTAAAGTAATTTTATGGTCAAAATTTTATTAATTATGTTTAGTGGACGCAATTAAGCCAAGGAAAATTGTTTATTTACTTGTAATGTCACTTATTCAGTTATGAAGTCCAATGAATCAGCCGCGCTGGACTCGAACGTTCGTCGTTGTGATCGTAAGTGCGACTGCTGAACTTGGATCACGGGTTCGAATCCCGGGTCGGGCCAAAATCAGTTATTGTTTTTTTTTTCTCAAGAAGTTCTCAGTAGCAACCCAGATTCAGGAAGGTGGCATTGTTACACCCCCGTGTTTCGTAAATCACGCAAAGCCATAGGTCCTGCGCCTGATCTCTCTCCGGTCTTGTCGGATTGCCATCTCATCGGACTATGAGAGTAAGGGAATAGAGTGCACCTGCACTTGCGCACACACTCGTGCATTATAATCCAGTTCTGCACAGATGACTAGTCTCCGTTGAGACTGGATCGAAATTTGTTCTAGAGGACATATTATTATTGTTATTAAACTTAGTAGTTTCATTGGCAATTCTTGTGATAGCTATTTTTACAACAAAATCCCAGAAAATATACAACACTTGACCGCAAAGTTCAAAAACTTTATTAAACAAGTTTATATAAAAAAAGTTACTATGGAATTTATAGAATAAACCCCCGGGAATGAAGTGATCGCTACCAAGCTTTATTCTTATTTGTTTTGTGTTGTTAATTGTGTAACATACATACATGATTATAAACCGTTCGTTTTTTCAAAAAAGAACTGAACAGAACCGCTGGGTTTCTTACTGGTTTCTACTGGTCTTCCCAGGACAGAGGTATTTTCCGAATCAGTGGTAAATAGAGAAGTTGCGTGTTTTTTCATTTATTTTTTGAAAGTTTACTAATAATTATTATGAAAAATATTTTTAACAATTGATTTTTCATGTAATTTTACAAATAAAAATGGTTTTTCTAAAATGTACATTCAAATGAAAGTGACGTCATTATATCGCTTTAGTAACGCCACCGCATGGTGAAATGATAAAATACTCATGTTTACGTTGTCAAAATTAAAAAAATTGTCATTGCATAGAATAGAATAGAATAGAATAATTTTTTATTCAATATAGATTACATGTGTAATTCTTATTGAAAGTCATTTTTTTACTTTACCACTGGTTCGAAAAAAAAACCTCTGTCTCTATGTATAATACGAGTTATATATGTTTTGTTATGACACATGGTGATCTGGATATAGAAAATACAAAAGTATAGCATCATTGCAATTGGCTCACAGCCTCAACGAGTCGTTTTTTTCATTCAAAAATTTAACTATTTCTTATTAATAATTACTAAAAAAATGGAATTGTTAATAAAAAAATATTTAAATATACTTTAAATGAATTATTTTTTCATTTATATATAAATTTTGTGGCAAAAAAAATATGCAAGTTCTCTATTAAACATAAGAGTGACTTTCAATAAGTATTATTTATAATCTAAAAACGTTTCTATTTCTATAGATTATCTGATCGTTTTCATAAAGTTAATTTCTTTGGTTTGATTCAGCAAGACACATTCCCCCTGGGCTTCTACATTGTCTTCATTGTGAAAACTTCGGATGAAGACTGTACGGCTGCGAGTGGGAACTCCACGTTGCCCCGCATGGCGCGGATATTGGGCTGGGACGAAACCCGTGTAGATGTGGCGGCGCCTGATGGGAGGCTTAAACAATTCAGGTGAGTAAAACCTTACTTAGCCTTTCTGAAGTTGGACTATCTATATATACTAGTTATCAAGCAAGCTGCATTTAAATTTCAACTGCACATTTTTATTTTATTTGGATTTTGGCTTGGATGCTTGTCCTTTAAGCCATGTCTTCATTTATCTCAGTATCGAGTGATAATAATCCTTATTAGTGCATTGCTTCAAAACATGTTGATGCGTCATATTGCGTGTGGGTGATTTTGACAGCAGGTCAGTAGTCAGTTGGGATAGTATCTCAAGGCGCCTAAGCAGTCAGACACCTTATCTTGAGATTCACATCACCATCGGAGCACTTGTTTCACCGTTTCCACTAATAGTTCACATGCGCAGACATTTAATATACAAAATCGCACAACTTTTACATATCAAAATCAACTTCAAACTATTATTTAAACAATAATACAAGAGCAGCAATCCGCTGCCGGTCAAGTTACCGCCAAAACTCCTTCAACTGCACATTAATATATAAAACACAGATATCTAATATAAAAAAAATATAAATAAACGCTTTTTTATAACTGTGTATGGGCGGTGTAAGAATATCCACTACACCATATCGTCCCGTGGGTGTCGTAAGAGGCGACAGAGAGAAACCGAAACAGGAGGTGGGCAGCATCTTCCTGATAACAACTCAAAATGATTAAAATCTGCTTGGCCTTCAAGAAAAGAGCCTAGTCCTTTCTTAACCCTTTCGCTGTCCCGTGTACTTAGGTCATTGATATTGTCTTACTATTGTGTCTGAAAACCGGACAGTGAAAGTGTTAAAGGCCGGCAACGCATCTGCAATTTCTCTGGTGTTGCGAATGTGTATAGGCGACGATGGTCACTTACTATCAGATGAGCCGTATGATTTTCATCCACAAAAAACCCAAGGTAACAAATGTAATGATAAGTTAACCTAATCTTTCACTGCTCTATTGCAGATTCAAAATTATCCAAACGATATCCTACCAGGAGTACATGATTGCGGCCGGCGCTGCATTGGCTTTTTTTCTCTCATTCTACGTAGCCTTCATAATCGCTGTTCTGTGCCAAAGGAAGAAGCGAAGCGACTCCTCTATGGAGAGCAGTCAAACTGAAGGTAAGATTAGAAATGTAGCTTTATTTTTTATTTTTAGGCTAAAGTTAGGAAAAAGTAGAGTACGTGGCTCGATATTTTTCTCGTAACTTTTTTTTGAATAATGCTGTCCTTTACTATTAGTGAGAACGAGGTAAATCGTTTATATGGTATAGATATTTACGATTTTTCAAACTTTCGCTTTTGATTTTTTTTAACCAACTTCAAAGAAGGCCGAGATTCTCAATTCGACTGTATTTTTTTTGTGTGTTACCTCAGAACATTTTTCTAGGAACCGATTTGATGATTCTTTTTTTATTTGAAAGCTGGTGCTTCTCATGTGATCCCATATAAATTTGATCAAGATCTGACCAGTAGTTTTTGTGTTATCCTTAATAATGCGTATTTAATTGACTTGCGACTACATTGAAGTCGGTTGTACAATTTTTTTAATTTTACCACTTGTTATAGAATAAGAGTGACAAACGAGCACACAGTCTACCTGATGGTAAGTGTATGCTGTGGTCAATATATATTCTTATTCTGATACAAAATGCAGACGCGTTGTTACCCCTGAGGACAAAGACGAAATGACTCATCACCAGTAAAAAGGGTCTCCAGTTCTCTACACTTACCATAAGAAACACCAGGTGAAGCCACGTAAACTATATTCTTCAGCGTGGCTCTACCACATAAAACTAAAAAATAATCTAATTAAAAATAAACATTTTTGATTATCTCGACTGAGCAACACTTTGCGTATGATCTCAGAAGGTCGAGTGACAACGGCTGGTGATCCACGTCGTACTTTGCCACGGCGACGCCGTACCATAAACGCGTTAGATGCCAGTGGAAGTTCTAGACAGTGTTTAGCGGGTGAAGAACAACCTATTCAAACAGGTGAGAGTAATACTTTCGACCTTTTGTCTATTAAATAAAATGCCCTCCAGACTGAATTTGGATCACGGCGGCCAATCTCAACGGAGTTGTTAATTGATTATAATTCACGATTGTGTACGCAACCACAGGTGCACTCTCTATTCCTTACTCTCACAGTCGGAAGTACGGTCTGGAGGACATAATTTAGAGGTTGTTCATATACTAATAAATAATTATCACATATCAATTTTTAATTAATTGCCTAAACCATACAAATATTTACAAAAATATATTTAGAAATGAAATAATCTTTAAAAAATTATCACAGATCGAAGTTCAATGTCGGACACGGAGTCCGACGACTTTGACGATGATGCTAAAGTGGAAAAAGACGACTATATGCAAGGTGGTAAACTTTGCGTGGCTAACTTGTCGAGGTAAGTTATGCTATCAGCTTATTAGAAAATCATAAGTAACCTCATACACTTCCATAATTCTAACGTTTATAATAGCATCTATTTTATATAAGACGATATCTAGGAATCAGATCATATTGTAGCTTAGTTATTAATTAATGTTTTAATAAAGTAATTTTATTGGTAAATAATTTTCTAAATCGTTGTCATAAGGTAAAAAATAATTGATAAATCAAATATACGGGAGTGGACCTAAAATGTTACCTTGAGGTATACCTGCCTTCGTGGTATAATAGTATTAATATGGACGTGGGATTTATTCCCCATGGCTAGTACTTTGTTAAGGTAGAAAGACCATTTATACAAATCGCGTGCACATCCAAAGTAATGTTTTGAGAAATAAAAAGTGATTCACTTGGTCGAAAGCTTTACCATACTTACTATAACTTATATAACATCTTTATTCCTTAAATAAGTTTTTGCAATAATATTATTTTGAAAGATATTAAACGAGGCTGTTTATTTATTGCTTGGTACGCAACGCCCGCTTTGTCAAGGTATTATCGATGTCTACCCCGCATAATGATCTTGATTAGTCGCCATTATTTAACGCGTTATGCTACAGTTTTTAATTATTTTTAAATATATTGTCAAGTGAGGACGAGATTGTAATTTTTACTTTAATTTATATTGAGAAATATAGCCTCAATAGACTCTTCACGTTAGCTGATCAGCGGATCAATCGACATTTAGATAAGTCTGCAGTCTGGGAACATATATGTTGGATCACAAATCCTTACAAAAAACACCAGTTCCTACCAAGGATGATTCGCGAGGCTATTCAAATCAATAAACATCCTAATTCTAATAGAGAAGATAGCTAGGTGCTACCATCTACTTGGGATCCTACAATTAATAAAATTAAATCCCAACCTAATCATACCGCTGCAAGACTTCAAGATATCAAAAGTTCTTTTTGCGTAAATCGGACCAAAAATTAAAAAAATTAAACCGAAGGTAGCCGTGGGTTACCTATGACATTGGGACGTCGAACACCTCAGTACCCCCGTGACCATGGATGCTGAAAAGTACTCGAAATGTTGGGAATATAAAATAAGTTGATTAAACACGATAAAATCCGTAAAAACTACTTTAATTTCTGTAGAAATTGCATGAAAATGCCCAGTTGCTAAGTAGTAGGACTATTTTTATGTCTAGGAGTCCTTTTGGGTAGGTACCATACTCTAACCAATTTCTGTTGCCAAATAGCGGTGCACTGTGTTCCGATCTGAAGGGTATGGAGAGTCAGCATAGTTACAGACTGTGAGGCTTTCCATCTTAGTTCTCAGAGGTGACTACGCATCTGTAGCCACTTACGATCAGTTTAACTGTAAATTCGTTTTTCACTTCAGTTTTATATTATGTATAAAATCAATAATGGCGGCATAGATGCTTCTAATTAAATAAACATTTCAATTGTATGTTTTTAACTTAATTTAAGTTTCGAAATACTACTACAATTATACTCTTGCAAAGAATACGTTGTAAATGAAATTGAACAGTATTTTTATACATTTTGTCGGGACTGTTTTCATGACAATATTTGCCAGACGTTGATCATATTGTATCATAATTATCATTACAGCCTATTAAAGGTTCACTGTTCAACATAGGCCTCCCTCATAGACTGCCTTCATAAAGGGGATATTTGCCACAGTTGCCACAGTTGCCACGGTGGGTGGGCGTATTGCCAACCGCAGTTTATAAATATTATTAAGTTGTAATTAGGAAGACACCCCACCTCCTGATATTCCCCTTGCCTCTTACGACACCCACGACACGATACGGAGTGGTGTACATTCTTACACCTCAACTACTTTGTTTTATTTTCCACCATTAGATGTCGCCCACGAGTGCTGTCAGCGCGCTCCAAGATGTATTTGTGGAATGTGTTGACTGTAGCCGTGTTCTACACGCTGCCAGTTATACAACTTGTTGTCACCTACCAGCGAGTAAGTAATCATTATGATTTATACTCTTTTGTTAACTTCTTCTCTTTGGCAAATTTAAGGAGTACATATTCCAATATCTAATCTGAGTTATGAAAAATACCGGTTTTTCATAGTGTGGTTATTATTACAAATCCCCTTCTTATTGGAGAAGCCACGCCAATGCGAACAAAGTAAGCGCCATATTTCGACTTTTTACTTGATTAGGTAGGGTGAGCAAAACAGAACCATGAGCTTATTATCTCGAACGAGAAAGTTGTCAACTGAATCTAGTTCTTCAATTCGA
The DNA here is from genome assembly GCA_029286625.1 of Parnassius orleans. Lineage (NCBI taxonomy): Eukaryota > Metazoa > Arthropoda > Insecta > Lepidoptera > Papilionidae > Parnassius > Parnassius orleans. Next base: position 22,313 of record JAGSMP010001254.1, read on the forward strand.
CTGTTTTCTGCTTCATTCTCAGGGTTTTCATCATCATTATCATCGTCACTGTTGCTTTTACATGGATTTACATAGGTATCTTTAGTATCACTTACTGTTATTTAAAAAAATGATTTATTAACTAAATATTTATTGTATTTTATTATAAAATACAACAGTAAAATATAAACAAACAAAAGTTCTCATCGTCATCTTGAAACATCTTTTATTAATTCTTATTCATCATTTTATATTTGTAATACTAAGACTTCATCCATCCATTCCATTAATTACAGCCTGTAAAAGTCCACTGCTGAACATAGGCCTCCTCCATAGATAGGGGCAATTGACATAGTTGCCACGCTTGGCAGTAGGTTGCAATAGCATTTTTATTGTTTTCAATTGTTATCAGGAAGATGCTGCTGCCTATTTGCTATTTTAGAGTCCCTCTGTCGTCTCTTACGACATCCACAGGTACAACACGAGACCAATGTGTAGTGGAAAGAATATCCACACACATATAAGAGTTAGGGCTGATTTATCAATCAGTCACTGGACGATATGGGGTTGTAGACATTTTTACACCGACACTACACGGTTTTCATTATAACTTAGGCCCGTATTAATAAACGTTACTCAACGACGAACTCAAGTGCGTAATCATTTGATACGCCCTCATTACGATATCAGCATCTCAAGATCGTTGCTAATTATGTAATAAACACATAAAAACAGTATCTCAAAACGCTGTACCAGGAATACTGTTCTGTGACTTGCACTTAAGTATACACAGTTGAGAGTCGAGTTTCGTTTATTAATCAGTCAACTCAGCTGATATCGTAAACCTAAACCGCATCTTGAGATATGTTTATTAATAAGATCATAACCTCAAGATTGTACTCAAGTGCGTGTACTTGAGCTGAGTAACGTTTATTAATACGGGCCTTAGTTTTTCTTGATTAAGGGGTATTTGATACTAATTTTAGACTATGCTTTTATAGACAGTGATAATTGTGACTTTTCAACCGACTTAAAAGAAGGAGGTTCTCAATTCGTCGGAATCTTATTTTTTACGTATGTTCACCGATTACTCGAAGACGTCTAAACCGATTTGGAAAATTATTTTTTGTTTCAAAGGGTATACATCCCAGGTGGTCCCATTTAAATTTTATCGAAATCGGTTGAGCGGTTTTAAAAAAATTAACAATAAATTATTTATATTGAAGTCGGTTGTACAAAAATTCGAATTTTACCACTTGTATTACGGTGTTACCGTTTTGTTTTCTATTCAGTGTTTTGTTGTTTATCCAGTTGTTGAACCAGTCCGGCAACCAGGACCTGTGCTACTTCAACTTCTTGTGCGCTCACCCGTTGATGATGCTGTCGGACTTCAACCACGTGTACTCGAACCTGGGCTACGTGTTGCTGGGCGTTGTTTCTGCTGCAAGTGTGGCGGAGGCACCAGTGGCACCGCAGCAAAACTGCCATCGAGTACTGTAGTAACACTATATCTTATATAAGAGTGAGCAAACGAGCACGCGGCCCTGATGGTAGATGTTGATCGTCGCCCATGAACAACTGGAACTCCAGGGTTGCAGATGCGTTGGCGGCCTTTTAAAAAAAGCAGGCTCTTTTCTTAAAGGTCTCACTGCTGGATACAGACTTCTAACAGTTTATGGTGCGGGAAAAGTCTATACGACGTCACGGTCTTTCACGGCATTTCGTACTCCATGCTGTAAGTGGCACTCTGGGAACTATTACCTCGCTGTCTTATTGGTCTATTGGTCGTAAGTACAACCGTTGATCATGTGGTCCTAGGTTAGAATCCCAGGTCGGACCAAAATTAGTTACTGGGTTTTCTGTCAAGATATTCTCAGTAGTAAAAAGTCCAATAAAATAATTTACAAGTTCTATTTTTTTAATTTTGCATTAATTTTGAGTTGGTGAATATAGCAGAACATAAGTGGCACCTTTATATGTATAAATGAAGCCCAAGCATTACACATCATAATATCATCATAAGTGCTTCTATACACACATCATCATAAGTGCTTCGTTTTTCTAGAAGGAAATGGGAATCCCACAGCATTTCGGGCTTCTGTACGCAATGGGAGTGGCGCTGGTCAGCGAGGGTCTGCTCTCCGCAGCCTACCACGTTTGCCCCAACAGCATGAACTTCCAGTTTGGTACGTGTACAAAATATATAGAATAATTTTTTATTCAATATAGATAATAAATAATTTTTATTGAAAGTCATTTTTACTTTGACCATTGGTTCTAAACCTCTGAATTTGATGATAGGAAGAAGTTTATTATTTACTTATTTATTATTTATGAGATATTATTTGCTTAAAACATGGACAGATAAGGATGGTACAATTTTTGAAGCACGACATGTTTTGCTATGTGATTGTAAATAGCATGCAAATTTACATAAATAGCACATAAAAATGAAATTTTACTCATCAAAACACAGAACAATTAGACTAAAACAAATAAAATCATAAATAAATAAAGAATTCATTTAAAAAATATTAATTAAATTTAACAAATAGGTTTCTGATGTCATAAAATTATATCATGTAATAATTTTTTCGAAATAAATTATTATTATTATGCGATTTGATGTCATTTGGTATTTTATTATAAATTCGAATACACATGGCTAAACAGCTTTTACTATATTTGTTTGATCGCGGTACATCGTCTAATACAAGTCTATTTGCATTTCTTTTTAGTCTTATGTTCATATCATATGCCTTTGTAAACAGATTGTTATGTTTATGTACGAAATTACAAACTTCGTAGATATAGAGTGTTGGTAGTGGCAACAAACCTAGGCTCCTAAATATCGGTTTGCAGGATTTATCCGGTGCGATTCCACCAATATTTCAATGCATTTCTTTTGTGCAGTAAATAATCTTTGTTTATCTGTAATTGCCTCATATTACGACACCATAATGTAGTAAAGGTTCTATATAAGCGTAATACGTTACGACAGCAGTTTTTGTCTGTAACATTTTTACTTTATTGAGTGCATAAACAAATTGATTAATTCTACTGCATAGTTTATGTATGTGACCTTTCCAGCTTAAATCTTGATCGATTATTACTCCTAGGAATTTAGTTTGCGTTACTTCTTTTAATTTGTCGATGTTAAGATTAAAATTGTATTTTGTGTGTTTTGATTTATTAAATTTAATATAAGTTGATTTATTAAGATTAATTTTAAATTGTTTCTGTGTAACCATTTAATAATTTTATCAATTGTGTTGTGTGAATTGTTAATGTCAATTTCATGATTACGTATTAAATTATTTTGCTTCGTATCAGTGGTTACAATAATTGAAATATCGTTCGTAAATAAAATACATTTGTGACAGATGACTACGATTATATCATTAATATAAAGAGGAAACAATATTGGACCCAACACACTTCCTTGAGGAATGCCGTTTTTGTTCTCTTTGTAAGCAAGTTTTTGTTCTGTTTGTGCGAAGGACAACATTTCATCTCTTACAATCTTTTTAATCACGACAAATAGTCTACGGTTAGCTAAGTAGGAAGATATCTATTTAAGTGAAAGCCCTGACACCGACCATTTCCAGCTTTCGTAATAATATGCTGTGCGCAGCGAGATCGAAGGCTTTCGATAAATCAAGAAATAATCCTGTGGTTAAAAAAATTGTTATTTATTTTTGTTAAAATTGAACTAATGAGCTGAAATGTGGCTAATGTTGTTGATTTTTGTCTCTGAAAGCCATATTGGTCATTTTTTATTAAATTGAATTTCTCGCAAAAAATCTAGTAGTCTTTTATACATACATTTTTCTAATATTTTTGACAATGGTATGAATGTAATTGGACTATAATTGTTAATATCATTTCTCTTACCCTTTTTAAATAATGGCCTTACAATCGACAGTTTTAATTTTTCGGGAAAAATACCACATGAAAATGACAAGTTAATTAAATTAGTCTCTAACTCATTGACATACTTCTTAATTATTTTCGTATTAATACCGTCATATCCTTCCAAGTTAGTGTTATTAGAGATAGGATTTCTTTTTAACCTCTTCTTCTGTCATTGGCTTAACAAACATGGAGTTAGATAGTGATTTCTCATTACTAGTATAGCTGTTTGGTTTATTCATTGTTGTCAAATTATTAGGAAGTCAATAAAAATAAATAATTATTGAAAATCGAAGCTATGTCAGTAGGATTTTAATCAGTTAATTATTTATTTTCAAATATAAAACATATGATGTTAATTGTATTTGAAATATGAAACAAGTTTTTTTTGTCATCTGTACTAATAATATGCAATAATTTATTTTATTATTATTTACACCAACCCGCATGCCCAACGTGCGATTATGGTAAATCATCCTACATATAAATAAAATTGAAATATCCGTCTGTAATATCAGGGGTGGTTTGCATGCCATTAAGACATGAGCAACCACTTTAAAAAATTGTGTCTGGTCTGTCTTCACGAACTGTTCTGACCTCACGAAAAGATAGAAAGCAATGTCAGGAGTAATCCAGGGTATATTTAATCTAAAAAAACTTGAAGATTATTTTTGTGAAATCGAAAAAATATAATAAATGGTCTTCGATGATATCTTAAACGTAAATGTGTCACATTAATAGATATTAATATTTTTTATATACATTTCTTTAAGTATCTTTGATTGTTTTCAACCAGATACATCGTTCATGTACGTAACGGCCGTGTTATGTATGGTGAAGATCTACCAGTCGAGACATCCAGATATCAACGCTCAGGCACATGCCACGTTTGGCGTGCTAGCGCTGATCATCTTCTTAGGTATGCCTTCTTTTGTTCGCACTTTTTGAAAACTATATCATTTTATTTTAGTATATAGTATAGTCTGATGGTATATTGTACGCCCTGGTAAGACATGCAAGGAAGGAATGGATGCAGGTGGTTCAGGACCGTGATTTGTGTCATACCTTGGGGGAGGCCCATGTTCAGCAGTGGACTTGTGAAGAGCAGTAATGATGATGATGATGATAGTCTGATGGAGAAGAAGATTTGATTTTGGCCTTTCAGGACTACTTATTCTGATTTCGTAGTTTAAACAGTCTCGGCTTTTTTTTTTTTTTTTTGCGGATGGAAAATCATCTAATGACGCCTTTCGCTGTGGGTGGAGCGGAAGGGAGTGTCAGACTTTACTGACTAAAACCATCCGTGTTCCTTCAGTGCCCTTACGTTCCGGAGCCGCGGTATCTCTTTCGAACAGCCCGCAGCCCCGCGCAAACAGTCTCGGCTGAAGATTACTTTTTAATTTTAATTTGGTTCCCTATCTTATTAAGGCATCCACTAGTTTTTATAGAGACCGTGTGGTGGTGGTGTAAGAATATACCATGGGAGTTGTAAGACGCAACAGAGCGAAATAAACCAGTAGATGGGCAGCAGCGTCTTTCTTATACTACTACTACTACAACTAAAAATAAAAAAAAAACTACAATTGCCTACCCGCCAGCCAAGCTTTGCAACGTTAACAAATATCTCCCCTATGAGTCAATCTATAGGGGAATCCTATAGATTGATACATAGAGTATCAGTAATCTATATATATCGACGAAAACATATAGTTAGTCTAGCAAGAATGGCTGGACCGATTTTGATTAAATTTTTTGTGCGTGTTTGAGGGGGTCCATTATTGAAATAAACGATTCACAATTAGACCCGGTAGGTGGCGCTGTTATCGAGATCCAGAAATCACCCGTGCGAAATCGGGATGGATCGCTAGTTGCTAATAAATATTAAATTTTATTAACATTATATGTATTATAATAGATAAATGAGTATTAGTTTTAATAAAAGATATACGCAACAGACAATATTTGAAAACATTTCATTTACAGGTTTGGTAGGTGTTCTGAACGCTAACTTCTACTTCTGGGTGGCGTTCACCGTGCTGCACCTGGTCACGTGCCTAGTGATGACATTCCAGATCTACTATTTAGGCAGATTTCGACTTGGTAAGACATCGATGCTATTAATTTGAAATACGGTATATGTTTTTTTTATAAAATACAATGTTAGTGAGCTTTCGAACTAAGTAGTAAACCATTAATATAGTTAAGAAACAAGAACGGGCCAAGAATGCACCCCTGTAGCACACCCATTTTTAATACAGAACTACCAGAACTTACACCATTAATCTGGAGAAGAGACTGCTTATTACGGCAATAATATTTTTATTTATAAAGTAGTTTTGAATGATTTACGCAATCAAAAGATTAATCACAAAATACACCTTTCGCATTCTGTGAATTCTACCAAGCGCTATAAATGTTCTAAATTAAACACATCTCTGCATAAGTTTTGGAGCGCCCCTTCGTAAATCCAAGCTGACGCTGGTAAAGTCATTTATTTAAGTTAAAGAAGGAAAGCATTTGATTAAGAATTAACTTTTCAAATAGTTATCTCAATGCTGGAATACTTGATACAAGCCTAAAATTGCCAAGATACTCTGAAGGTATCCAGATTTAAAAGTCGTACAACTTTACTGCATTTTATTAAGTCAGTAAGTTCGCTAGTGTTATCTACATGTATACAAATAAATAAAATTTAAGTGTCTGTTTGTAATGTCAAAATAACAGCTTTTTTAACAAAAATACAATTTTTATAAATTTTGTCTGTCTGTCTGTTTGTTCCGGCTAATCTCCGAAATGGCTGGACCGATTTCCACAGAACTTTCACTGGCAGATAACTGATTTATTAAGGAGTAACTTAGGCTACTTTTATTTTACATTGAAATTAAGACCCATGAAATCAGAAAAAAAAAAAAAATTAAATACCCATGAAATCCAATCGTAATAAATTCCACGCGGACGAAGAATAAAAATCAATTAATATATATCAAATATTAATTGATTTTTATTTTTGGTAAAAGTTATTCAGTGACATTTATCAATATTTAGCTGTAAAATATTTGAGGTTAAGTTAAGTTAAACGATTCAACTCATCTTGCACATTATTGCGATCATGAAGGATTTAATTACAATAAAACTTTCATCATCTGCATAAAAAACTTTTGTATGAAAGTAATCAGTAACATCGTTTAAAAGATATTAAATAAGAATGGGCAAGGATAAGACTCCTGAGGCACACAGAAGTTACTTTTTATAAAAGTCGAGGTAAAACCTTTACATAAACTGCCTGAGTACGATTTCTAAGGTATGAAGATAGCCAATGAAACAAATTGCCGTGCAGACCAGCCGCTTGAGTTTGCTAATTAATAATGATTGCAGAACTTTGTGAAAGGCTTATGCTACCTATGAGAACCATATTTTTCACTTAACTATGAAGTTTCCGTTATTCCTTTTCGAAATAATTTATTCACTGTTCCTTTTGATTTCTGCAATATTCGTATATTTATTACCACGGACTCTAAAACAAAATCGTGACAATGCGTCTCAAATGGCACGTAATATCAATGATGTATACGGCACTACTAATAAACGAACTGCACGTTATTGATTAATTATTAAGTAATTTGTGGTAAATCGGTTAAAAGTGGGTACCTCATGAACTGAGTAACGCACAGCGAGAGACCCGAGTCCAAGCATACATCATATTGCTGAATCGGCCAGTGCCCAAACCAAGAAGTGCTCAAACGAAAGATTAGCCCGGAGAAGCTTACGGTGATAGTTCGGTAGTGTACTGTTGGATTTATTCACTATATAGCTTCTTGCCATCTGCGGATCAGTAGGCTGAATAGCCAGTGAGCCATCCGTATAGCTCGAAGAACCGACAAGCAATAGATTTCTCGAGTAGTAGCGAAATACTGTTGTGGCTACACTGTCATCACACTACAATAATGTAAAACGATCTGAACAAACACTGAAGCTTAAATCACGCTATCGAAGTTTCCGGACGACTCTGAAATTATATAGCACAAGCTCCATATTTCTGTGGCTCGGGAAAGTTCTTTGTAACAAACTATGGGGAGGCCTACGTTCAGTAGTGGATTTTGATGGCCTGTGATGACGATGATGATGAAACAAAATAATTGCCGTCATGGGACGCCCAGCAGTTGTGAAACATTATAGTTGATGGTAGAATTTATAATTAACGAAAACCAATAAAGAAATATGGACTAAAATAAATAAAACCGAAGCAATGAAGTGTGCAGTATTCGCGCACACATATACAAGGGAGTCGAGACCGGTGGTCTAGAGGGGGCATGACGACAAAAGAGAGCGTCATGCCGTTTGCACACACACACACACACACACACACACACACACACACACACACACACACACACACACACACACACACACACACACACTCACACACACACACACACACACACACACACACACACACACACACACACACACACACACACACACACACACACACACACACACACATTAGTGGGCTTCTGAACTAAGTATGGTAAATCATTAATGTAGTTAAGAAACAAGAACGGGCCAAAAATGGACCCCTGTGGCAAACCCATTTTTAATACAGAACCACCAGAACTTACACCATTAATCTGGATCTTCTGAATCCTATTGCTAAGATAAGAATTTAACAAAGGAAGAGCCCGCTAATTAATGCCATAATATTCTAATTGATAAAGTAGTGTTGAGTGATTTGAGCAATCAAATGGTTTCGATAAATCACAAAACACACCTATAGCATTCTCTGAATTCTCCCAAGCGCTATAAATATGAGTCAAGAGCGGTGGCGTAGAGGGGGCATGACGACATAAGAGAGTGTCATGCCGTTTGCCGTCACGGCATATAACTCGGTTTTAATGTCAAGGCATGCCAATAGATGTTTCACACGTGGTAGAGCCATGCGGTTGTAGCACAAATGGGTCGCCTCGACTGGGGCAGGACCGCGTTCTCATAGAATACCAACGTAAAATAGCACCTTAGTGCTGCTGTGTTTCGAATGGTGAGTGTAGAGAACCGGAGACCCTTTTTACAGGAAAAGAGGTATTCCATCTCAGTTCTCAGAGGTGAAAACGCATTTTGACTCCTAATCGAGGATAAATGTAAATGTCTATGGGTCACAGCATTCACTTACCATCAGGTGGACTGTTTGCTCGTTTAGTTATTCTACTTAAAAAAACATGTTATTTTGTTTGACAGGTGGTGGCATGGTGTGTCGAGCGGCCCGGGCGCTGGCGGCGGCGCCGTGTGCAGCGGTGACGCCGGCGCGCTGCGGGCGCGGCGTGCTGCTGCTGCTGGCCAACCTCGCCAACTGGGCCGTCGCCGCACTAGGGTGCGTACCACTCGCACTGCGCACGTGACGTGACGACGACGCCGCGCGCTGCGGGCGCGGCGCGCTGCTGCTGGCCAACCTCGCCAACTGGGCCGTCGCCGCACCAGTGCGTACCCACTCGCACTGCGTGACGTGACGTGACGTGACGTGACGCCGGCGCGCTGCGGCGCGGCGCTGCTGCTGCTGGCCAACCTCGCCAACTGGGCCGTCGCCGCACCAGGGTGCGTACCCACTCGCACTGCGCACGTGACGTGACGTGACGCCGGCGCGCTGCGGCGCGGCGTGCTGCTGCTGCTGGCCAACCTCGCCAACTGGGCCGTCGCCGCACCAGGGTGCGTACCACCGCACTGCGCACGTGACGTGACGTGACGACGACGCCGGCGCTGCGGGCGCGGCGCCGCTGCTGGCCAACCTCGCCAACTGGGCCGTCGCCGCACTAGGGTGCGTACCACCTCGCACTGCGCACGTGACGTGACGTGACGTGACGACGCCGGCGCGCTGCGGGCGCGGCGTGCTGCTGCTGCTGGCCAACCTCGCCAACTGGGCCGTCGCCGCACCAGGGTGCGTACCACCCGCACTGCGCACGTGACGACGACGTGACGACGCCGGCGCGCTGCGCGCGGCGCGCCGCTGCTGCTGGCCAACCTCGCCAACTGGGCCGTCGCCGCACCAGGGTGCGTACCCACTCGCACTGCGCACGTGACGTGACGTGACGCCGGCGCGCTGCGGGCGCGGCGTGCTGCTGCTGCTGGCCAACTCGCCAACTGGGCCGTCGCCGCACCAGGGTGCGTACCCACCTCGCACTGCGCGCACGTGACGTGACGTGACGCCGCGCGCTGCGGGCGCGGCGTGCTGCTGCTGGCCAACCTCGCCAACTGGGCCGTCGCCGCACCAGGGTGCGTACCCACTCGCACTGCGCACGTGACGTGACGTGACGCCGCGCGCTGCGGGCGCGGCGTGCCGCTGCTGGCCAACCTCGCCAACTGGGCCGTCGCCGCACCAGGGTGCGTACCCACCGCACTGCGCACGTGACGTGACGTGACGACGTGACGCCGGCGCGCTGCGGGCGCGGCGTGCTGCTGCTGCTGGCCAACCTCGCCAACTGGGCCGTCGCCGCACTAGGGTGCGTACCCACCTCGCACCGCGCACGTGACGTGACGACGCCGGCGCGCTGCGGCGCGGCGTGCTGCTGCTGCTGGCCAACCTCGCCAACTGGGCCGTCGCCGCACCAGTGCGTACCCACCGCACTGCGCACGTGACGTGACGTGACGTGACGCCGGCGCGCTGCGGGCGCGGCGTGCTGCTGCTGGCCAACCTCGCCAACTGGGCCGTCGCCGCACTAGGGTGCGTACCCACCTCGCACTGCGCACGTGACGTGACGTGACGTGACGTGACGTGACGCCGGCGCGCTGCGGGCGCGGCGTGCTGCTGCTGGCCAACCTCGCCAACTGGGCCGTCGCCGCACTAGGGTGCGTACCCACCTCGCACTGCGCACGTGACGTGACGTGACGACGCCGGCGCGCTGCGGGCGCGCCGCTGCTGGCCAACCTCGCCAACTGGGCCGTCGCCGCACCAGGGTGCGTACCCACCTCGCACTGCGCACGACGACGTGACGTGACGCCGGCGCGCTGCGGGCGCGTGCTGCTGCTGGCCAACCTCGCCAACTGGGCCGTCGCCGCACCAGGGTGCGTACCACCTCGCACCGCGCACGTGACGTGACGTGACGCCGGCGCGCTGCGGGCGCGGCGTGCTGCTGCTGCTGGCCAACCTCGCCAACTGGGCCGTCGCCGCACTAGGGTACGTACCACCCGCACTGCGCACGTGACGTGACGTGACGTGACGTGACGCCGGCGCGCTGCGGGCGCGGCGTGCTGCTGCTGCTGGCCAACCTCGCCAACTGGGCCGTCGCCGCACCAGGGTGCGTACCCACCGCACTGCGCACGTGACGTGACGTGACGACGTGACGCGGCGCGCTGCGGGCGCGGCGTGCTGCTGCTGCTGGCCAACCTCGCCAACTGGGCCGTCGCCGCACTAGGGTGTACCCACCTCGCACCGCGCACGTGACGTGACGTGACGTGACGCCGGCGCGCTGCGGGCGCGGCGCTGCTGCTGGCCAACCTCGCCAACTGGGCCGTCGCCGCACCAGGGTGCGTACCCACCTCGCACTGCGCACGTGACGTGACGTGTCGTGACGTGACGCCGGCGCGCTGCAGGCGCGGCGTGCTGCTGCTTCTGGCCAACCTCGCCAACTGGGCCGTCGCCGCACTGGGTGCGTACCCACCTCGCACTGAGCACGTGACGTGACGTGACGTGACGCCGGCGCGCTGCGGGCGCGGCGTGCTGCTGCTGGCCAACCTCGCCAACTGGGCCGTCGCCGCACTAGGGTGCACCCACCTCGCACTGCACGTGACGTGACGTGACGGCGACGTGACGCCGGCGCGCTGCGGGCGCGGCGTGCTGCTGCTGCTGGCCACCTCGCCAACTGGGCGTCGCCGCACTGGGTGCACCCACCTCGCGCACGTGACGTGACGTGACGTGACGTGACGCCGGCGCGCTGCGGGCGCGGCGTGCTGCTGCTGCCAGCAACCTCGCCAACTGGGCCGTCGCCGCGGGTGCGTACCCACCTCGCACTGCGCGCACGTGACGTGACGTGACGTGACGTGACGCCGGCGCGCTGCGGGCGCGGCGTGCTGCTGCTGCCAGCCAACCTCGCCAACTGGGCCGTCGCCGCACTAGGGTGCGTACCCACCGCACTGCGCACGTGACGTGACGTGACGTGACGTGACGCCGGCGCGCTGCAGGCGCGGCGTGCTGCTGCTGGCCAACCTCGCCAACTGGGCCGTCGCCGCACAGGGTGCGTACCCACCTCGCACTGCGTGACGTGACGTGACGTGACGTGACGCCGGCGCGGGCGCGGCGTGCTGCTGCTGCTGGCCAACCTCGCCAACGGGCCGTCGCCGCACTAGGGTGCGTACCCACCTCGCACTGCGCACGTGACGTGACGTGACGTGACGTGACGCCGGCGCGCTGCGGGCGCGGCGTGCTGCTGCTGCTGGCCACCTCGCCAACTGGGCCGTCGCCGCACTGGGTGCGTACCCACCTCGCACTGCGCACGTGACGTGACGTGACGTGACGTGACGCGCGCTGCGGGCGCGGCGTGCTGCTGCTGCTGGCCAACCTCGCCAACTGGGCCGTCGCCGCACTGGGTACGTACCCACCTCGCACTGCGCACGTGACGTGACGTGACGTGACGTGACGCCGGCGCGCTGCGGGCGGCGCGCTGCTGCTGGCCAACCTCGCCAACTGGGCCGTCGCCGCACTGGGTACGTACCCACCTCGCACTGCACGTGACGTGACGTGACGTGACGTGACGTGACGCCGGCGCGCTGCGGGCGCGGCGTGCTGCTGCTGGCCAACCTCGCCAACTGGGCCGTCGCCGCACTGGGTGCGTACCACCTCGCACTGCGCGTGACGTGACGTGACGTGACGTGACGCCGGCGCGCTGCGGGCGCGGCGTGCTGCCTGCTGGCCAACCTCGCCAACTGGGCCGTCGCCGCACTAGGGTGCGTACCACTCGCACTGCGCACGTGACGTGACGTGACGTGACGACGCCGGCGCTGCGGGCGCGGCGTGCTGCTGCTGCTGGCCAACCTCGCCAACTGGGCCGTCGCCGCACTAGGGTGCGTACCCACCTCGCACTGCGCACGTGACGTGACGTGACGTGACGCCGGCGCGCTGCGGGCGCGGCGTGCTGCTGCTGGCCAACCTCGCCAACTGGGCCGTCGCCGCACTGGGTGCGTACCCACCTCGCACTGCGCACGACGTGACGTGACGTGACGCCGGCGCGCTGCGGCGCGGCGTGCTGCTGCTGCTGGCCAACCTCGCCAACTGGGCCGTCGCCGCACTAGGGTGCGTACCCACCTCGCACTGCGCACGTGACGTGACGGCGTCGTGACGTGACTCCGGCGCTGCGGGCGCGGCGTGCTGCTGCTGCTGGCCAACCTCGCCAACTGGGCCGTCGCCGCACTAGGGTGCGTACCCACCTCGCACTGCGCACGTGACGTGACGTGACGACGACGCCGCGCGCTGCGGGCGCGGCGTGCTGCTGCTGGCCAACCTCGCCAACTGGGCCGTCGCCGCACCAGGGTGCGTACCCACTCGCACTGCGCACGTGACGACGTGACGTGACGTGACGCCGGCGCGCTGCGGGCGCGTGCTGCTGCTGCTGGCCAACCTCGCCAACTGGGCCGTCGCCGCACTAGGGTGCGTACCCACCTCGCACTGCGCACGTGACGTGACGTGACGTGACGCCGGCGCGCTGCGGGTGCGGCGTGCTGCTGCTGCTGGCCAACCTCGCCAACTGGGCCGTCGCCGCACTAGGGTGCGTACCACTCGCACTGCGCACGTGACGTGACGTGACGACGTGACGCCGGCGCGCTGCGGCGCGGCGTGCTGCTGCTGCTGGCCAACCTCGCCAACTGGCCGTCGCCGCACTAGGGTGCGTACCACTCGCACTGCGCACGTGACGTGATGTGACGTGACGTGACGAGACATTGCAAGTTTAATGCGCAAATTTTACGTATATATGAAAGCTGTGTATCAGTGAATATTATATTATTTTAATACATTTATTTACATAACATAATATACAATATTTTATTATATACAATATTAAAAATATAATTAAAAAAACTAGTAATTTAATTATCAAACAGTCCTACTCCCCGTGGTATCGTGCCAAGAACGCTGGCTGCGTGTCCCCGCTGAATGGCTATACATAGCCTTTGAGCGAAAAAAGAGCCAGTCCTCTTATCACTAGCAGCAACGACCAGCCGCGGATGAAGTTCCTTTGAACTTCACCGCACGTGACCCCACGGACCGATAGTCTCTACAGCAAATGGCATAAATATGTAGTGTGTGAGTAGTGGAGATTGTAGATGACTACAATCTCCCAGAGACTCATATTTCCGCCACTTACTCAGTTCAGCTACTTCTGATGCCGCCCCGGCTCTAAACGAGGTACCCTGAGATGAGAGGCCGCCAAAGTGTCTACGCAAGTAGCATCCCTAACTTGGCTTTACCTCTCTCCCAAGGGACCAATGTCATACCGTCGGGTCTCTTACCATCGTCTCTAAATATTCCACAAGACTCTAAAACCGAGAAGTTAGAGTGATATTATTTTATGAAAATTTTCTACACGCAAACCAATAAAATATAACTACCTATTAAGTTAAGTAATAATAATTATCTTGGATGGAGGAACAAATATAAAATAATTTGTAACAAACTGACACAGCTTCGTTCCGCCAATTCGAGTTGCGTAACTCTCTCTAACTGTCTGTCGTCTTCACAGCTCTCTCGTCCTTGTTGAAATATGCGGGCCCATTTTTTCACCATCGTATACGAAGGCGCAGAATCCTGAAGAACCGATAGACATCTCCTCAAAATGTCTTTCGGTGTATTTCCTTCTTTACGAGGAATTTTATCACGGCGCGGTGTTTAAAATTTCGAGATTTCAGATTCAGCTGACATGGTGACGTCAGCTGAATCTGGAAATTTGTTTGTTGTTCAATGAATAATTGAACTATGAGTGCAAACTTAATTAGTGATTGCTTTTATAAACTTTTCAGCCGCCCTGGTATAATACAGGGTGAAAACGAACTCTTTTGAAACGCTCCCGAAAACGAAGACAGACGACAGTACTAACTATATCTTTGATGATGTATAGTGTTGGGAGGTTCGGGAATAAATAACACGTCTAGTGATCTTGACTGTAGATTTATTACTGTCCAATTCATCTATCGTACATACACATGAACATACACTACACTACACGCCCATCGGCAAAGAAAAAAAATATTATAATAATAATTTTTTTTTTTTTAAATGTTACACAACTTGGAGTAAAAGAAATCAAAAAGGTGTAAATTATTTTTAAAATATTAACATTCTTAATCTATAACATAATAAAAATATATCGTAAACACTTTATAAGTAGAAAATTATTTAAATTTTAAGTAAAGTTTATTTGTATACATAGTAATAATAACAATTTCATTATTTTATATATGGTCTAGTGCGATTTTATGTATTGACTTATGTTTACCTTTATAATCTATTGTTACATTTGGTTCACAATCTTCGATAACCTTAAATGGTCCTATATAAAGAGGATCGAGTTTGTACATTCTTAAGGAGTATCATATCACCGGCATTATATTTAATAGGAATTGAATAATAATCATAGTTTGTTTTCCTACTCTGTTTGCTTAAAATTAAATTATTTCTTGCATCATATTGCGATTTTTGAAGTCTATATCTAAGTTGTTGTGGATAATCATATGGGTTATATAAAGGGTCTATATCTAAAGTTAAATTAGTTGGCAAACGGCAAGGCTTCCCAAAAACAAGCTCATATGGAGTATACTTGGTTTCCGTGTGTACAGTGTTATTATAACCAAAACACCAATACGGTAACCAAGTACTCAATGTAGTTCATTACCTGTTTGAATTCTGAAAT
Source organism: Parnassius orleans (assembly GCA_029286625.1). NCBI lineage: Eukaryota > Metazoa > Arthropoda > Insecta > Lepidoptera > Papilionidae > Parnassius > Parnassius orleans. Next base: position 38,089 of record JAGSMP010001254.1, read on the forward strand.
GACATCAGATTTTTGTGGCTGTTTTCTAAGGAACCTATAGATTGGTGATGGTATGCCGTTGACGTTACCTGTTGGATATTGAGTATACGGCACACATCTTTCATCACAGTTGAGACAAATTCTGTCCCTTGATCAGATATTATTTGTCGAGGAATACCATATCTCAAAACAAAATTATTTATGAAAGCCGATGCCACTGAAATAGTATCCTTATTTTTCAATGGATAAGCTTCAACATACTTACTTAGATCATTACTATCATTATCCTTACATAGGGCCCTACTAAATCTAAGTAAACTCTGTCAAAAGCAGAATATCCCGTATCGGTTATAACCATTGGTTCTTTTATATATTTATTTAAGTGTTTATGTCGCAAACACTTGTCACATCGATTAACATAATTAGTAACATCTTTCTCTAATCCCGGCCAAAGAATCTTTTCTTTATGTTGTTTATCATTCGCCTTATACCGGCGTGCCCGCTAGTTGGCAACAAATGATAGTCGTTTAATATTATACGTTTTGTCTCATGATCGTCGACCTTATGGACACCATACAAAATTAATATTCGCGGTCCGGACCTATTTGGTGTCTCATTTATAACACGAGTTAACTCTTTAATTAATATATTATTATTATTATTTAGTATAATATACAGACGATCTATCTTTCGCTTATTACAAAAGCAATCCAACTCCCTCACAAAGGCATCTCGTGCACAATATGATCGGAAAGAAGGATTTACATAAATAGTTGACTTTGGTGAGACAAAACAAAATAACTTAGAATTAGAATAGAACTTTTCTTTCATTCTGTTTATCTTTTCCCATTCTTTTTCGTCTACAAACAATAATTCAGTGCAATCCTTTGGTTTTTAAGTGTTCCACGACTTTTGGGTGATCAGTCCAATCGTTGGTGGAAACCTTATCTACCATAGGGTTGTCACACTTATCTTGTGCTACCTTTTCATCCATCCGCTTTCTTTGCGCTCTTGTTAGGACAGATATGACCTTTTCATTCATTTCTTTCAAATCTTCACTCGAGATTTGGATGCGTGACAAAGCATCTGCAGCTGCATTGTCAGCTCCCCTTACATACCTGATAACAAACTTATATTCCTCAAGCAATAACCTAAACTTCGTAAGTCTACTTGACGGATTTGTCATGTTGAATAAATATACGAGGCTTATGATCTGTTTCAATAATGAATTCGCGTCCATATAAATAAGGTCGAAAGTATTTTACTGCCCATACTATCGATAATAATTCCTTTTCGATAGTAGGATAATTTTCTCGGCTTTGTTCAATGTGCGACTAGCATATGCAACCGGTCGTCCGTCATGATTACATAAAACTGAGCCTATAGCAAAACCAGACGCGTCAGTTTTTAGAATAAATTTATGATTTTGGTCAAAATTTGGATACTGGAGTATGGGAGGAGTCGTTAAAGCTTTTTTGAGCATTGAAAAAGATGTTTTACAGTTTTTATCCCAATGAAATTTGACATTTTTGCGACATAAATTGTTTAGAGGTAAAGCGATTTCAGAAAAATTTGGTATAAATCTTCGATAGTAATTCGCAAACGCTACTAGTCTTTTTACATCGTTGGTACTTTGAGGAATTGGGTAATTTTGTAATACTGATATCTTTTTTGGGTCAGGCTTAATACCTTCGGAAGAAACAACATGGCCAAGATAAAGTAGTTCTTTTTTTAGAAAAACACATTTTTTAGGGTTTAACTTTAAGTTTACTTTTCTTAAGCGAGATAATATTTCTATTAAATTTTTATTATGGTTATCTAAATTTCGGCCAAAACAAATGAGGTCATCTAAATAAGTGAGCGCTTTTTCGTAATTTAAACCAGCCATAGATATTGTAATTGCACGAGAAAAGGAACTTGGGCTTCTTTAAGCCCATTGGCATTCTGGTCATCTGATATTGACCAGAGGGTGTAGTAAAGCCGTATACCTTCTACTAGATGGATTAAGGCTTAATTGGTAAAATGCTTGATTAAGATCAAGGTGGGAAAAATACATTGCCCCTGATAAAGAATCCAATATGTCCGTAATATTGGGTAACGGAAATTTGTCATCTACAATACAGTTGTTTAATTTTCGAAAATCAATAACCAAACGCCAGCTCCTGTCTTCACCGTTTTCTGATTTTTAGGTACAAGAAGTACAGGACTTGACCACTCCTACAAGATGGTTCAATAATTCCGTCTTTTAACATATTTTTGACTTGTTTTCTATTTCGTTTCTCTGAGAATAAGGTAATCGATACTGTTTCACATACACTGGGTCACTATTAGGTTTTAATTGTATATTATGTTCGTATAAATTACAAGTTGTTAATTGATCTCCTGGCAATAAAAATACGTCGGAAAATTTTGCACAGATATTTATAATAGAAGATTTTTCCTCTTTATTTAAATGATCTAAATTTAGTAAATTTAACATTTTACGAACACGTTCGGGATTAATGAGACTTTATCAAACTTACAAATTGAGTAATTATATAAACTATCGGTTTCGGGTCTAAAATAACTAAGATTAATTTGATCCTCTCGTGTATTTAATATTTGTATTGGTATTTTCCCGTTATTTACTTTGACAATTCCACCAGACAGAAAACTCCTCGCATAACTCTCTCGGAAAGACGACACAATCTTCTTTCATACTCGTGTTGATATAAAATAAACTCTCACATCTCGGAGGTATACTCAAATATGTATTATTTCCCAAAATACCCATATGCAATGGTAAAGTTACTAATTCATTCATATTATGCAGTGTAATATTATTCAATTCAAAATTTATGTTACAATTAAACTTACGTAAAAAATCTATACCTAGAATTCCAGAAGTTTCAGACGGCAATTGCTTTATAACATGAAACTTATTATTAAATTTCAATCCGTTAACAGACAATGTTAAATAAACATATCCACGGTTCGTAATTTGCCTCCAATTCCGTTTATTGTAATCGGTTTCTTTTGTAATGATATGTTGAGCTTTCTAAGCGTGTCATATTTAATTGCGCATAAAAAGCCCCGGTATCTACAAGCCATCTACATTTGATACTACCTATTGCTAACTCAACACAATTACTATATTCGCAACCAAATATACTATGAGTCTCGAAAAAATTCTAAATTATTATGGTTATTAGGGTTAATTTCAACATTTTGAGAACTTTGCGATACGCGATATTTTGGCGTCATAAAATTAATTCGTTGGGTATTGTAACCACGAAAAGATCCGCGATTCTGGTATGAGTACTTACTGTAATTACCGCAGTTACCTTTTTTCCCACGATGTTGTTGATTTCCCGCGAAAACTGTTGGGGTACGGGTTTCCTCCAGTTGACGCTATTTTTGCATGGGTAGGCAAAGGGTATGTTTGACGTGGTACATTGTATGTATACCTACCGCGTAAATTTTTACGCATTCCTGAACCACCTCGATTCCCGAAAAAAATCGATGGTTCGGTGTACTCGTTAGGTCGAATACAGGACGCCTCCTCATCCTTTGCTGCTCTAATTGTTTCTTTTAATGTATTATAATTACGTGCTGACAAAATAGTACTGAGTTGTCGATTTCGCAAGCCATTTGTGAAACTTTTAATAGCAATCTTTTCATTTATCGGACGTAAAATTTTATGCGCGTTTTGGTCGCCATCGGCTTGAAATCGTCAAATCTACGAATAATTGTTCGATTTTATTGCCATAATTATCTATGGAACTACTATTTTGCCTTATTTGCATTAGTTCGTTATGAATGGAAGTGCAAGATTTCTTTGTTAAAAGATGGTTCCGCATATCACTTATAAGCGTCTCGCATGAGTCATAGGAATCTAATAGGCGTAATTTAGCGCTTTCATTCAAACGAGTTTTAAAACAAATTTTATTAACATAGACTTACCTTCTTCTTTAAGCGAAGAGCTATATAACTCTATCAGGTCCATCAAGGTTTTGGTGACCGATTCCTCGCCCGTCATCACTGGCAGGAGTGACACAGCAGTTTTAAAGTCGAAACTTTCCATGGTGACTACTTCGCTTCGAATAGTGCCCTCGGAGTTGATTGAGAACTGTAATCCTTACTACAAAAGTTTTCTATTTGTATATATAAGTCCTTAATTAAATCGCAATATGATTGTATTTCAACTAATGCTTTACTCTTAATTTGTTTACTTTCTATCTCTTTATTTAAGATTATTAAACAATTATCAAATTCCTCACGTAACTGTATTGATTCTCTAAGGTTTTGTTGTAAAATACTTTTAGTTCGCCTAGCATAACTTAATTTAACCAAATTATTTTTAATACTTTAAATTTTCATATATAATTATTAATTCACTAGACATGAAAATACAGTTAAAAAATACACTTAAAAAAATATACTTAAAAATACAGTGTATACATGGCTATTTTGAATTAATATTAATTTCTTAAACTTAAACTATTATATATTTTTTAATTTCCACCTTATGTCCATTTTTTTTCACTTTGACGCATTCGTTGTCTCCCGGTGACCATCGTGGCGGCACTCACAGCATACACGGGGTACACGAGGTCCTGGGTCAGGCGACCGCACAAAAGAGCGACGCAAATTTTGCATTACCATCTCATTCCGCATCCAGCTTGTATGACACCTTTTATATATTTTGTATACACCATAAACAAGAGCCAAGCCCAAAACTGTGCATATTATAAGCAGCACGACGGATATCCCAGATAGATGGCTTTTAATTTCCTCTATATGTGCAGAATTTGAGCCTCCTGAAGTATCTTGCGTAATGAACACTTGGTCTTTCTTAAGTTCAGAACGACACATTTTTTTTTTTTTTTTTTTTAATTATATAAGTCCAATATTATTTATTCTTCATTTTCATATTTAATTTGTATTCCACATATTTTTAAACGCGGCCCGCGACCGAACCCAGGCAGACCGCCGATGAACTGGCAGGGTCGCCATATAGTGTTGGGAGGTTCGGGGAATAAATAACACGTCTAGTGATCTTGACTGTAGATTTATTACTGTCCAATTCATCTATCGTACATACACATGAACATACACTACACTACAGATGGGTGAAACATAAAATCGATCCTGATGAAAAAAAATCATCTTTTACAACGTTTTATTAGCTTTATTCACGCTCCATCGTGTTAGTATAGTTAAATAAAACGTTAATTTCAGTAAAAAAATCATGAATATACTTAAACATAAAACCAGCAGTGGAATTACTGAATTACAATCAGCTGGGGTCAATGTACGAGCGAACGCCGAATTCGCGCGGCCCGCAACTAGCGATGGCAACACAATACCTAATAATTTACAACACTTGTCTAAATACCTAACTTATCTACTTAACCTATTATTTACCACTGTGCTTGTCTCCACGTAGCCACTTTAATTTGAATTCACAGGTTAAATAAACCAAATAACTGGTTCGATTCCCCGCTAATGAAAAAAATACTTAAATAAAATGTTAACAAGGTTAGAGTCATGCTTTTTTATCCATTGTGTAGGTATGTTTATTATTCTGATGTATTCAGTTATGTACCTATTCAGATCAGTTCAGTACTAAGTTATTTAAAAAAATTAGGTTAAATAAACCAAATAACTGGTTCAATTCCCCGCTAATGAAAAAAATACTTAAATAAAATGTTAACAAGGTTAGAGTCATGCTTTTTTATCCATTGTGTAGGTATGTTTATTATTCTGATGTATTCAGTTATGTACCTATTCAGATCAGTTCAGTACTAAGTTATTTAAAAAAATTAGGTATGAAACAGCTTACCGATCCTCCGTGGCCTTATGAGATTCTCCAAGGCACATTAACATGTTGCCGTATTCACGAACACTATAAACGTACCTACGCGTTAGGCATTATTAAAACAAAACAAAAAACACAAAACGTAACAACAAGAACAATATCATTAATTAATAAATAACAAGTAATAACGACAATAATTTAATAAACAAAACAATTGAACTATCGCTCGTGATAGTCAAGACGGAACTGTCTCAAAACTAAAATTAATCAATCCCCAAAACAAATGCGCATGAAGTAACGTCCTTGAAGCATGTAAATTCTACAGCGCGAGGCGACACGAGGCAGCGTGTGTGTGAAAGGGAAGGGTAGAGTGAGTAGTATACCTAATGCATTGTTTCGTACCGATCTAGATAAGAGTTCGGCGCCCGCGAGGATATTGACCCTATTGTCAGCTGATTTTCTTTTTTAAGTTTCACTGCTGGTTTTATGTTTAAGTATTTTCATGATTATTCGGGATCGATTTTCTTTGTGACCCATCATCATAGGTATCCTATACTATCATCTGTCTTCGTTTTCGGAGCGTTTCACAAACACCCGGTATAGTAGGGGATAACCATGATATAATATTATTTGCTGATGATACTTCATTAATTTTGAAATTAAAACGCTATTACTAAAATATGACGAAGTAAATATTGCTATATCTAGCTATATTAGTAAATTTATTTAACGTTAATAATTTGCAATTAAATGGCACTACAACTAAATGTATGAAATTCATAACTTTAAATGTCAAACATCTAAATACTAATGTAATTTTAAATGGGGAGGAGTTGAGTCTTGTCGATACCACCATTTTTCTTGGAATCACACTAGAGGCGAAGCTTCAATGGGGCCCCCATATATCAAAACTAGCAAGCAGACTTAGTTCTACAGCATATGCTGTAAATGATTAGAAATCTTACCAGTGTTGAAACAGCTAGACTATAGTTTAATTTAGCTATTTCCATAGCATAATGTCGTATGGTATTTTGCTATGGCGACACGCAACTGACACTGAAATTATATTTGTTTTACAGAACAGAACCATAAGAGCAATCTATCATTCAAAACCTAAAGTCGCTCGTACAATTTTTTTTATATTTAATATATTAACTTTAGCCTCTCAATACATTTACGAAAATTTAATGTACGTACACAAATAAAAGTAGTTTTAAAAAAATAAGTGAAATTCATTCTGTAAATACTAGGAACAGACACAAGCTAGTAGTACCAGTTACTCGACTCCACCGAGTCAGTCATTCATTCTTGAGACCGATGTATACGCTTTTACAACAAAATCCCTGAAAATTTTCCAAAATTTGACCTCCTCAAAGTTCAAAAACTTAATTAAACAAAGTTTGTATAAAAAGGATTATTATAATATTAAAGAATTTATGGATGATATTATGTAATTAATAACCCTAAATAAAAGTTAATTTTGTGTTGTTGGTTGTGTAACATATATGATTATAAGCTGTTATTTTTCAAAAAAAGTCCCTGCTGGACTTTGCTGTTCTTCAGGACAGAGGTTTTTTTCCGAACCAGTGGTAAATTGGACAAATGAGTGACTATCAATAAGTATTATTTATAATCTATATTGAATAAAAGTTTCTATTTCAATCTAATTCAATAACATGCCTTTAATTTTATTGAAAAACTAGCGATACGCCACGGCTTCGCAAGGTTGATTTCTTAATCTCGACAACAACGCCACCTACCGAGTGCAATTGTCAATCGAACCCATTCTCTAATCAACTTAATCACACACATAAAATTTCATCAAAATCGGTCCAGCCGTTTAGGAGGAGTTCAGTCACACACACGGACAGAAGAATTATTTAATATATAATATTATGCATGTATTATACATATAAACCTTCCTCTTGAATCATTCTGTCTATTGATGAATCAAAATACGTTGCGTAGTTTAAAATATCTAAGCGTAGAGATAATATATGGTTATCGCTTAAAAAAACAGAAATCTTTCGTTCAACGTCAAGTTTTTTCCCGGCAATATTATTTTTCTTATTATTATAAAATGTTTTTGCGTGTTTAATGTATGCGCATATTTTATCCGAACATAAAATATTTCAAATAGTATCAATTCCCGAGCGCCAAAACCGTGTCTGAAATACGATATTTTTGTCCAACCTGGCAACCTTCACTTCTATGCCCGTAGTGGCGCAACACGGTCGCGACTTCGCGTCTCACCTGCTGCTGGTGCTGATGAGCAACCTGTTCCTCTACACGCTGTTCTACATTGCCATGAAGCTGCTGCACAGGGAGTCCATCCGCTGGTACAGGTACATATGCCACGTTAATCTAGTTAACACTTTTTTGTTTGTGTTTAAACTTGAGATTGTCTTTATATGTTAATTAGTAGTGTCTGAAAAGAATACAGTCAGTTATTACCATATAAGGGTCACTTTTTACCATCTGCTTGAGGTAATTAAAAAAAATTGTCAGTCGTAGGAGGACTGCACGTCAGAAGTGATAACTTCTTAGCTTCACAAACTTGTAAACATTATTTTTGGGATGTTAAAAATTATTATTTTAGGAAGTATTTTTATTAGTAATTATTTTATCAATTATAATTATTATATTATAAATATATAATTTAAAATATTAAATAATTATAAACAACAATAATTTATATTAATATAGTAATAACATTTTTATTTATTGCACTATTTTACAAGAAAAAGAATGATTATTATTGTTGCGCGCCACAATTAATACATGGTACATGGCGACACTAGTTACCACAAGCGCCCTCTAGTATCGAGTAGCAGAACTAGGAGAGTCAAGAACCTTCTAGAAATTTCCAAAGAAGAACTTTCTAGAACTATCGACACCTAGTCAATCGGGACCGATATGTACTCGAACATTCTAGATGTTTCTACAGTAGAAGGTTCTGGAAACTATCCGAGGCCCTATATAAGGCCGGTATAGACCGCGACCGGGTCAGTATTGAATTGGCGATACAAGCGAATACTTCGAAGCGATACAACTGCGAACTAAAGTGATCTGTAGTACAATTGTGTTTTGTTATTAGTTTGGTTTTAAGTTGTAATTAGTGTTGTGTAATTAAAGTGTCAATTTTGGTAATTCACTCGGCAGTTTTTAATTGTCTCGAATCCCAAGCTCGTAACATTATTTACATAATACCAACAAATTTATAAATACATATAAATTTTATAAAATTTAATTAATTTCATTTTCAACATCACTTTCATAAATTTTATGTATCTGAGCGTGACGGTTACGCGAGTTCAGTTCTTTTTCCCCATCCCATAAGTGCCCAACGTGCCTGAAGAAGCTTTCACTTCAAAATTAAATTCCAACCCAAGCTTCCAGTGCAAGACTTAAATGAGCTATGAGTTCTTTCTGCGTACATCGGACCAAAAATTTATAATTTTAAACCACTGCTGGTTAACTATGACATTGGGACGTCGAACACCTCAGTCCTATGATCATGAGTGCTGTAAAGTACCTACTCGAAACGTCGGGAATATATAGTAAGTTAATAAACAATAAAATCCGTAAAAAAAAATTCATTCAATAATAAAGTTTCTAACTGTATGACTTTACAAACGCGTGTTTATGTTCTTTGGTGTTGCAGCTGGGTGTTCATAGCTCTGACGTACTCGGTGTGGTTCGGCTCCAGCTACTTCTACCTGGACCTCAGCACCAACTGGGCGGTGAGTGTTATCACAATTTTTATTTATTCACAAACATCTTAAAAGTTAACAGAAGTATCCATCCAAAACGCTTATAAGATTAGATGAAGTGCATTTTTTTAATGAATAAGGGTGACAAATGAGCAGACAGTCCTGTGGCCCATAGACATCCACATTTATCCTCGATTAAGAGTCAAAATGCAGATGCGTTTGGAGGACTAAGATGGAATGCCATAGAGTGTGCGCAGAAATTGCACAATTTAATTCCTCCCTTTCCCTTCCACCATCGGACAACCAGACGTTCGGCCAGTCTCCACCCTTTCGTTGTTGACTTACCACGCATTAGAACGAAACGGTTCGCTACGTCGTTCATCATGCGTACAGCAAAGGAGTGGAATAAGTTGCCAGCATCTGTCTTTCCATCCGATTACAGTGTGGGTGTCTTCAAGGCAAGAGTGAATAAGCTTTTGTTAAGTCAGTGCGCTTCACCATCTTAGGCTACATCACCACTTACCTTCAGGTGGGATCGTAGACGAAAGCTGGCTTAGTAGAATATAAAAAAAAATATAGCTACAGCGTGGCTCTAACATGTAAAATATATATATATATATATGTATATATATATATACATTTACATATTTTATATATATATATATATATATATATATATATATATATATATATATATATATATATATACGTGGTATATTCGTGGTACTTCTATTATATATACAGGGTTATTTTGTAATATAGGCAAATGGTGGTAAAAAATCTCAAATATTGTCCCTTCTATCTTTAAAATTCAAAATGCGTGGTAATGCATTATTTTAACTGATTGTACTGTGCACGCACACATCCGTAAGGGTCGATCGGTAGGCAAAAACGTTGTTGCCCATAAATCACTTTAAATTTGGGATAATTTCAAATAAAAGTAGAAGCCTTATTTATTCGTATTTTCAAAAACTGCAATAACGGTTTATCATTATTTATATATTTGAACTTAAGATTACAATTTGGCTACTCTTTGAAAAATAACCCTGCATATATATATCAGGTCTGTCTGTCTTTGGTCTTGAGCGTTTGTTTGACGACCCGATGGCCAAGTATTAACGGTACTTGCTTACTACGTAGCGGGTTACTGTGCGATTGTGTAGCTCTGGTGGAAATCGTATGCCCCTGGAAATCATTTCGCAACTTTTTTTATAGGGTAAGGGTGACAAACAGTAAGTAGTTGCTGCGGCCCATAGACATCTACATTTATCCTCGATTACGAATCAAAATGCAGATGCGTTGTCACCCCTGAGGACTAAGATGGAATGCCTCGTTTCCAGTGAAAAGCGTCTCCGGTTCTCTACACTCACCATACGAAACACAGCAGCATTAAGCTGCTATTTTACGCTGGTATTCTGTGCGAGCGTGGTCCTTCCCCGGTCGAGCCGACCCATTCGTGCTACAACTATACCAGTAATATAGCTGCAGCATGGCTCTACCAAGTAAAAATACTAACTATTTGATACTAGCGATCCGCCCCGGCTTCGCCTGGATCATCCTTCCCATTATACAGCCCTCCACAAGTCCACTGCTGTACGTAGGCCTCCCCCAAGGAAGTCCAAAAAGCACGATCCTGAGCCACCTGCATCCATCGACTTCCTGCATCTTTTACCAGGTCGTCACTCCATCTTAAGGTTAACGAGGTTAAGATAGGATATTATTATTATTATTTAACCGCCTGGATCCATTAATGTTATTTAGATTTAAGACATATTTATTTTAACAATTTTTCGTTATTCAAACAAATTTTATAAGTTTTTCGGATAAATTGGTTATTTGTTAGAATACAATTTTTTGAATTATAATTAATAAAATTAAACGCGATAAAATCCGTAAAAATAGTTTTATTCAATGTGTAGTGTTCGCGTAAATATAAGAAATCATTATACAATTTTTTTTTTTAAATTGGTGGTTTGTAAATAACCCCCCTGAGCTTAATAGAAGCCAGTTATTTCATTATTACAGACTGACACTTCAATTTTATTTATATGTATGCAACTACAAGAATTACACGATTATGTATTAATAACGAACTTATAGTCCACCTGAAGGTAAGTTCAGTCCATGGATCCCCGCAGCAAACTTTAATCAAAGATCGTTGTCACCCCTCACGGTTGACAACGCATCTGCATTGTGATTCTTTATTGAGGATAGATGTAGACGTCTATGGGTCACAGCAGCCACTTACCATCAGGTGGACTGTGTGCTTGGTTATCATCCTATCTTATTAAAAAAAACCCTGAGAACTAAGATGGAATGCCTCATATCCAGTAAATACCTCCGGTTCTCTACACTCATCATACGACGAGACACAGTTAAGTTGCAATTTTACGCTGGAATTCTGTGAGAGTGTGGTCCTTCCCTGGTCGAGCCGTGAATAAAATGAGACTTGATTGATCGGTCCCAGCTGACGCCGGCGCAGTCTCGGCAGAGCAACCGCAGTGCTCGCTGCAGCTGCACTCGCGACGCCTGGCACTTCCTCTCCGCCACCGCTATGTTCTTCTCCTTCAACATGTACCTCACCATCGACGACAACCTGGCGAACGTGCCGCGCACGGAAATCATGGTCTTCTAGTCCTTGTGGCCTTAGGATTGTGCTCTAGACAAGGTCAACTTTTTGAAGAATTACAAAATTTGTAATTTCGCAGCACCACTTCATAAAAACTCCAATAATTCATATTCATTAGCAAAATGTGAAATGGTTTTTAGCTTATATATTTGATCACATCCTCAAATTAATAATATTCCCTAAAGAAGTTTTGGCGGGAACTTGACCGATGGTAGATTGTTGCTTCTTTTTTATTGTTTAAATAATGGTTAATAAACATAGATACGTAAAAGTGATGCTATTTTGTATATTAAATGTGCTGCGCATGTGAATAGTAGTGGAAACGATGTAACAGAGGCTCCGATGTTGTATAAAACCTCAAGCTATTTCGTCCGCTTTGGTGTCTTGAGAACTTGAGATACCGTCATCATCGAATGTCTGCTGGTTTAAACTGCCATCAAAATGTCCCAAAAACATCGTAATGTTAAGAAATTTGTAAACATATTCATATCCTGTAAAATATATTATAGCATTTGATGTACTTTAATTGGCTGAAGGCCTTGTAGTCATTGCCACAGTAAATGTAAAATAAATAAAAATTTCAGAAACCTTAGTTGTGCTTCTGTATTTACGTTTAGATAATAGTTTGAAGTAGATTTAGATATAAAAGTGGTGCGCGATTTTGTGTATTAAATGTCTACGCATTTGTACTATCAGTCAAAACGATGAAATGAATGCTCCGATGGTAATATAAATTTCAAGTTTTTAACCGCTTGGGCGGCTTGAGATACTATCGTTATCATCTGTCCTCTGGCTCAAGCTTTTGTCAAAACCTCCCAATTTTTTTTTAATGTGATGCATGTTGTGAACAATTTAGTGAATAAAATATACATCAGATAACGCTGTATGGTATAAGACCTTTGCCAGCCTTAATTGGCGAATCGTTATGCCTCCTCTACATTACTCGCGAAGTAACTTCGACGAAGTGCTCGTCGAAGTCGATCGCAGTCCGAAGAACGACTACACACTCGTGCAACTGCGAAGAGCAGTCATCTTGAGTCCCGCACCCTTAACATGAATAACGTTCAAGAGGCTATAGGTACCTAATTGTGAACAGTACGACGTCAATGCGTTAACTAAATAAATAATTATGTAGAAAACTACATATTTAATATTTATATATAAAAAAAAAATTCATAACTGGCGTACGCCGAGTAGTGTAGTGAGACGCTTCGTGTAACTTCGGGGTACTTCGCGAAGTCCTTTGACTGGCGCAAAAAACCGACAGCGATCGAAAGTCGCCCGAGGCGAGGCGAGGGTTGCACGAAGCGAATCGAAGTACCTCTCTACACTATTCGCCTCGTCCAACTTCGATCTACTTCGCGAGTAGTGTAGAGGAGGCATTACAACGGCCTTGGCGCAGAAGAGATGTAATCGCCACTAATTAAAAAAAACGGGAGGTAATAACTCGTATAACGATGTTCCTCTGTGTGTGTGAATTGGTCTAGTTTTATTTTCAAGATGTTTTGTTGATGGTTTTTGATGTATAGTATAAAGTGAAACTTTTTGCTCCCTTACGTAAAAACTTTATAATTATTAATATGGCAAAATAACATAACTCAAATACTTTCTTTATAGACTAATAAAAAAAGTTTCACTTTAAGTAATGCTCCAAAAATCGAGTATTTTTAAAAACACTACGATGCTATTAGAGTAATATATTTTATAACACTTAGAACCGAATGTTCACGCTAGCATTGTGATAAAGTAACTATATGTGATATTTGTAATTTTCCTTGCTTTTAATTGATTACAGGAATTAAAGAATTAATAATTTAATTTGAAGTCCAGCAGAACTCACTTATATTGTATATTTTTTTTAACTTTCAAATGTCTGTATTCACTTGGTACTATATTATGATGATCAAAAACGAAGGACGTAATGAGATAATTTTTATTTTTATAACTATTAACTTTATCATAAGCTAAATATTATTGTATTACTTTGACATTTATTGTTACTTATGTTAGATATTGTTATTATAAATCGTATATTATTAATTACATGTTAAATATTATAGAAATTTAGTGACTGATCTCCGAAAGCCGACTAAGCTCTCAAAATTATAAGGTAGGCTAACATAGTAAAATAAAATATTAAGAAACTTAACATAATAACAAAATAGTTTGAAAACGTGAAGAAGCAAAAACATAGTTAAAAAATATGTAACATTTTACAGTAAAATAATATATTAATATTATCATTTATAAAAATTAGTTGTACCAGGAATGGTTCATAACAGTAGTCGAATGGCGGTGCCCACGAATCTATTTAGTTCACAGTCCGCACTCAATAGGCTACGGTTGCTTTTACTATTATTTAATCCTTTATAAATTAGAAAAAAATATTTAGAAATTCCACATAAATGAATATACAAGAATTGCTCGTTTAAATATTATGTAATTATATATATTATGTTATGTAATAAATTTCTCGGAAACTATGGATTTGGATGAAATTTCAGAAGTTTATCTAGATAGGTGTCGTTTTTAAAATAACAATTTTTTCTAACACCGAGCAAAGCTTGGTCGCACAGACACTATATTTTAAAGACTGTGATAATTTGACAATTTATTGGTAAAATACTAAATACGTAATTATATAAAAATGTAGACATTGCTTAATTTATATATTTACTTTTACCTTCTAAAAGGCTGACAATGCACCTGCAACTCAATCGAAATGTAGATGCTTTGTCACCCTGAGTCTAAGATTTTTCGCCGTTATTCTGTGAGGCGTGGTCCTCGGTCGAGCCGACCCATTCGTTTTAAAACCATAATATACCTGCAGCATGGCTCTAACACGTTAGTTTAATTATGATTTGATTTACCTATTAGTGTAGTCTATCCTCAGTTTTGCATAATCCTTACTCTATAAGGTTTACGGTTTGGATCAATATTTTTAATTATAATTTTTTTATTCAAAACAAAAATAAAATAGTTTTCATATAGTTTATAATAATTTATTCTTTTAGTTTATTGAAGTCAGTTTTACTTTCTTCATAAGATTTATTATTTGACCCTTTTGAGTGGACTAAGCAATCCGAATGTTGTCTAAATTAACATAAAAATTTCATACCCCATTTTCCACCTAATTTTTCTTCATCTTTTCTATTTAAAAAATCTTAATCTTTTCTATTTAAAAAGAATAATTGAAATCGTTTGACTTATTGACAACAAGAATCATAAAACATGCATACAAAAAATACAGTCAAGTTGGGAACCCTTCCTGAAGTTTGCTAAAATTGGAGAATATTTGTGTTTTGAATTTGTTAAAATTATTCCTGGCATTAAAAGTTTCTTTGTTTTCACTAAGATATTGTTATGTTTTTTAACAGTTTACAACTGTAATATCTGCTTCAGATTGAATTGTATAAAACTAGTTACTGAAGTTTTAAACACCAAAAATTGATTTGTAAAATAGAAATAAACTTTCTTGATATAATTGATTTAATAAAATGTTTGATTAATTTGATTGAATTAATATCAATGAATGTTTGAGGAGGTATTACGTTGTTGAGGAACACATATTTAAATACTAATCACTTTTGGCTATAGTATAGTTAGGAGAGTATCGTGCTCAGAAACTAAACAATTGTATCTTTAGTGACACAGACATAGAATTGTATTACGTATAGAATACTAGTACGCGCACCGAAAGTGAAGCAAGTAAAACTAACGCGAAACCGCGTAAGTTCACTCAACGACGCGTCAGTGCGCAACGTTACGTCTTACGGAGAAGAGCTCGCGAAAAATTGTAAAATGACCGTTTGTGTTGTAAAATATTGACACAACAGTGATGATAAACATAAAAAAGTGATGGTATTACATTTCACAGGTAAGTTCATATATTTAATTCATTATTAGTACGTAAAATTAAAAAATACTTACCTAAGCTATCATAATACAAATGTTGCTAGTTGTGGGGAAAAAATCACAATTTTTAAAAATATTTATTTTCTATTTGTGTTTAAAACGTTTAATCGCAACGCTCTGTGTAAAAGTCAAATGTTTATATGTAGATACCTACTTCTCTAAGTATTAACATAATATTAACAATGGGTGCCTATTTAAAACTAATACGGAGTGATCAGCTGATCGCGATCTGTCTACGCCATTTTAACGCAACTAATTTATTTTTATTGCTTTGTTCATTGACCAAGTCGACGTTTTAGAGTATAGAATAAAAACTTTTTTTATTTACTACATCAAGAGATTATTAATAAGAACGCCTTTACGAAGCAGATGTCACTTTACACCCAAACATAGTAGATTTTTTACTAATTATTAAGATTATTTTTTTAAATTTAAATAATTATAAATATTATCATTATATACCTAAACATTTTAAAATTATAATTTGCATTGAGTCAGGAATGCGGGAAAACAACCACTAAAATTATAGCATGTATATACGAATTGATCTAGAATCGTCTTAGAAATCAGCGTACATACATAATTGATAACCTCTCCTTTTTGAAGTCGGTTAAAATGAAACATTACACGATGTGCTTATTGTATTCGAGCAAATTAATTGTGTTTAATAATATTCTTAAATTTTATTACGTCTGC
Organism: Parnassius orleans; assembly: GCA_029286625.1. NCBI lineage: Eukaryota > Metazoa > Arthropoda > Insecta > Lepidoptera > Papilionidae > Parnassius > Parnassius orleans. The sequence continues at coordinate 54,821 of JAGSMP010001254.1, forward strand.
ATTTTTGTACCATTAAAATATGTATAATAAAGTTATATTAGTACCATCATTATCGTGTTTATTTTATTCCATTTTATATTCTCATAAAATACGTCTTCGTACGCAATACGTAATCTTTATTATATCGATTATTTAAAATTAATCAATAAAATAGTGATTTGCACAATTTGATTGCAAACGCCAGAAACTGGTATCACTGAATGGCGTGTATGTGTGCGTGTGACGAGCGTCGGTATATTCGACTCGCGCCCACTAACATAATGACCTTGCGTTACTTTAACGCTCGTGTTTTGTTCTGAACTGCGTTTCTATACGTAATAATTCTATGGACACAGAGTGAGACTTAACGATGTGGGGTGCGTTGCCACGCCTGAGCGTTGACGTTACGTCGTTCTACATAATATATAAATCACAGTGACTTGTCACATGGGACGGATAAAGGGACCAGAGAGATGAAGCGGGGAGGGTTGAAGGGAGATGAGGCGGGGATGATTCGGTGCGAAGCCGGACCGGCAGTACAATGTTTGTTGGGTGCACTAACGTTTGTCAACAGCGTTACGACTTTGACGTTGTCGACCACAGACCAATAAAGGAGTAAAGACTGCGAGTGACAGGATTATTTAGTTTAATCGAGATCTGTTATTAATAAATACATAAATGTAAGATTCTACCGTATTGCCAAACAAGAAACATTACGTAAGTCATTCATAATGACAACATAAAGGGAGTGAATATTTAAAAATAACACTTGTTCAACGAAATTATATTTTATTTCAAAAATCCAAGACAGAAATAGAACACCATTCAACCATTCTACCTAATAATCCAACTTTTCACCAAATTATATTGCTTGCGCTGCAATTTTCTCTAGCACACAAAGCAGACACTGGTCTTCACTTATTTCATCGCAATTGTTTACGGACGACTCTGTATTTACTTATTTATTGGTCTGAGTCGTCGACTTAGCAGTATACGGTTATGCGTTGCTATACCCGTGTGACCGTGTGGGACTCAATGCGTCGATATCAACGTGTGACAGCACAATGTACCGACAATGCCCTTCATCGGCTTCACTCGTATGACCAAATACTCAAACGCTATACAATTTTAAGTTGTCGTTAAGTCTCGTGGTGTCACAGTCACTTTAAATTAAAGTGATAGAGACAGCACGAGACTTAACATCTTAATCGTAATTGTTGGTATTCCAAGGAACTCGACACAAATGTCGAGCGACAATAGACTATATTCCTTGAGTCTTGTATTGCCAATCGGTCTCATTATAAAAAAAATGTATACTTTAATTTCAGCGACAAAAATTGGATAATGTGTTACTAGAATAAGTTGTATTTAAATATAATTGTTATAACGTTCATAGATTAGATAATAAAGGTCAACCGTGTAAAAAAAAACTTTTCTTTTTAAAAAACGTTTTTGCTTGAAGTTTCCTTTTATCCACAGATATAAATATGTTTTATTGCATATCTAAATGTGCTGGAAAAATTGATGAATACAATTCTGTATCGCTGTGTTGTCCTGATCACTATGCCACCGTAACATGATACGAAATATTTCAAAGTGATGTCTCAGCAAAACCGTGTAGAGGTGGTGGAAAAATTAAAACCCTGCGGTTGTCAACCCGTTTGCCAAGCGTGGCATCTATGGCAATATATGGGGGAGATATCATATGTTCAGTAGTACACTTTTGATAGGCTGTAATGGCAATGGATATCTCAGCTACTTAGTAAGCGCCCTCTAGTGGTAAACGCAGCCAACTATGTTCCAATCCTAAACGTTGCGTCCTGTATCCGTGAACCCGTAACAAGTTAATGAAGGCATCCACCACTTTTTCTGCCCACCAGGAGGCGACACTTCGGAATGGGTGAAATATGACAGATTTCATAGGGGAGTTGTTAGGAAAATGTAAGGTTTAAGGCCATAAATGCGGTTGAAATGCCTAAATTCTTGGATATTTAAGTAAAAAAATCACAATAACTGTTTATTTAATCCGCAAAGAAAAAATACAGGGTGACAGAAGAGGATATAATAAATGTTTTTAATTGAACAAAATTGTATTTTGTCAACCTTATTAGAAAAAAATCTGAGTACCTATCTTTGTCATATTTTGCAAAATTTCTCCAAAACAGCACAAGCTCTTTAAATGGTTTTACACTAAAAAAGGGCTTAAATATTAATATTTTAATTGAGAGTTTATTTTTATTCCCCGTTTTACTCGAGAAAATATCATTTTCCCCGAAATTGAATATATTAGCGCTAGTGCCTGCTCCGTCGCCCTGTAATCACCGCGAGCTCTGTCGCAGTCCGTATATATACAGTAATCTATGCAGTCCGTGGCAGTCTGTTTTCGGACATCGTCGAGGTGGACCAGTATACATTCTGTGTACTAAATATCGAAATTTGTCAATAAAACAAAAATACAAATTATTCATCTAAATTTATTTTATCGCCTTCAAAGTAGGCCCCATCGCTTGCAATACAACATCTCCAACGCTTCACCCAGTCTTCCATACATTTTCATAGGCTATTTGCGGTATGGCCTTTAGCTCATTCAGCGAATTTTGTGTATAGCTATCGACTCAAAACGTTTTCCTCGAAGTGGTAATTTTAACTTGGAAATAAAAAAGTCAGACGGAGCCATATCAGGTGAATACGGTGCTTGGTCGAGAACTTTGTTGAATGTTTCGCTAAAAACTCTTTCACTATAATGGCTGTGTGTGATGGTGCATTATCATGGTGCAGCATCCATGAGTTGTGTTGCCACAAATCTGGACGTTTTCAGCGGATACTCTCGCAAACGCTTCATGACGCCTAAATAATATTCTTTATTCACTGTTTCTCCTTTGGAAGGAATTCGGAGTGAACCACCACGGTAGTCAAAAAAACTGTCAGCATCACCTTGATTTTGGAGCGACTTTGCCGCGGTTTTTGGGTTTCGCTCGTTTTCGAGACGCCATTCTGAAGACTGTTGGCTTGTTTGCATGTCGTACTCATAAACCCATGTCGTCGCCAGTTATTATACGTTTCATAAAGGTCGGATCCGTAGAAGCTCAAGAAACCATGTCTTCAGCGACATGCTTTCGCTGCGCTCTTTGAACAAAATTGAGCTCTTTTGGAACTAGTCGAGCGGCGACGCGTTTCATGCCTAAAATGTCAATGAGAATGTTGTGGACGGACTTAAAAGATATGTTCACCTCACTAGCCAACTCTCTCAGACTCATACGTCGATTTTCGAGCACTAGCTTCTTGATTTTGTCGATGTTTTCTTTGGTCGTGGCGGTTGAAGGTCTACCAGAACAGGCAAGTCTACTACTTCTCCGGCCTTCTTTAAAGCCTTATACCATTCATAAGCCCTTGTTTTCGATATACACGATTCGCCGTAGGTATTTCGCAACATTTTAGTGATTCACCACATGAAATATCATTCGAAACCAAAATAGGCACACTCTTTGTTCAACAATATTTTCCATTGTAAAAATCGCCGATAACTCAAAACTATGACCAACAAAAGTGTAGTTTAAAACAAATTAAATGACAGATCCCGCTCAAACTTTGCGCGCTAAATCAGTACAGTGCTACCAACATGCAGTAAAAAATTAGAACGACCTCTTTTATGCGGGTCTTTTTATTGACATATTCGATACTTTTTACACAGAGTTGTATATTCAGTATATATGGTACTCTGTGGGGAATGGACCTTGCGTCGGTGTTGGAGCGACTTCGTTCAAATATATTTTAGGTTTTTAAGAGTTTATACTCAATTATAAATATTTTTATGAATAGAAATACTTAATTTAGTTAATATCTGTACATTGGTAACTGTAAATATTGTTTTCTAAATAAATGTTCCGTACTGGAACCATATTTTTTAAATTAATATTTATTGTCTATATATTTATTTTCTTATAAACTTTCGAGTGGCAACAATTACTAAATTAATAGGGATTTATTGAATTCTTGGTCTGGTAACAATCCTTTTTACGCGAGAAGCCGCGCTTGCGTCTGATTGGCCGGACGGCGGAGTCACTTGCGCGCCGTACGCCGAAACGTTATGAACTTTTCTCTTTCGAAAAATCATTGTGTGTGTCCCTTTTATTTTACAACGAGTACTAAACAATTCCCGAAGATACTGTGCCAGTGACCTATGGACTATTCTATTCGGAGAGACAGGGTTATATCCCTTCGAGTCACCTAATCAGCCAGCCAGCTCGCCGAGCCCCAGCAGCGTGAGGCAGTCGAAGGCGAGACCGGTGAGTTACCAGACCCTTAGCTCTTTCCTGAACATAATTTTTGGTCCTTCAGGCCGTTTTTCTTTATTGTTCGGGTTTGTTGCCACTCGTTAATTACATTAGTTTCATATTTCATTTCGTTAACTTTTTTACAATACAAAATGGCGGAATCATCGTTGCATTCCCACGATATTTTCGAAAGCGATATCGTTTTAGAAGAGGTAAAGCATACTTTAGAAATTGTAGATTCTAACAGAGATGAATTTCTTGCGCGTTCAAAAGATATCGTTTCCCAACAACGTAAATTTAGTAAATTTCAATCAAAGATAGAAAAATCTTATTTGAAACAAAAGAATTTTGACAAAGAGGAACAGTTGGCCATTCGTAAACAATTTAATGACTATTACTATGCAATTATTTCCCATGTAAACAAGATAAAAGGTTTAGAAGGAGAATAGGCGCACAAGTCGCATGCTTCATGAAAGTACTATTAGAATTTCATCAACCTCAAATATGTACGCTTAACAAGTTACCCACTTTGCCATTACCGTCATTTTCCGGCGATTCAACCGATTGGCGATCGTATTTCGATTTATTCAGTGCGTTGGTACACAACAATGATGCTTACACGAATGCAGAAAAATTTAGGTACTTATTGTTGACCCTGAAAAATGAACCATACAATCTAATTAAGTCGATTCCTGTTTCCGACGACAATTATCAAATGGCATGGCTCACTTTAATCACACGTTATGACAATAAGCGTTCAATCGCGTCTAAGCACATTGATCGTATTTTGGAGATTGAATGTTGTTCTGAAAGGTCGATTATTTCGTTACGTAATTTTGAATATCTACAAGAAAATATAAAGGCATTAGAAGCTATGGGTTTTCCTGTAGTGGAATGGAATTTTTATTGTTCAGTATTTTATTACGTAAAATACCAATTAGCATTCGTAAACGTTTTGAATTATCTTTAAGTAAGCCATCAGATATTCCACAAGTAGACGGTCTTATAAAATTCATTGAGCGGCAAGTTTCGGCTTGTGAGTTTTCCGAATGCGGGCAGTTTAAAAAAACTTATGCGTCGTCGAACCCTACGAGAGTGCGCGTCGACGTCGGCGACAGCACGGCGCGTCGGGTGCTCGCGACCAAGGTGACTTCGACGAACTGTTCAAACGATTCTCGCACGTGCGGGCAAGAAAATAAGGTTAAGCATTGCGTGAAATGTGAAGCTCAACATTCGTTGACTAAATGTCCTGAATTTTTAAACTTATCTCCTAGAGATAGGTACACCTTTCTCAAGGGTAAAATGTTTGTTTTAATTGCCTGAATTTGGGGCACGATGTTAAAACTGCAAGTCCATTTATGTTTGTCGTGCGTGTCATAGGCGTCATCATAGTTTGATTCATTTTGAATCTCAAGCGCTACCGGTAATTGTAGAGGATAGTAGTTCTATTTCTCTCTCCGCGGATCACGTAGTCGAGCGAGAATCAGATGATACTCGGGTAGCAATGACGACGTCGATGAATTCTACGCCTGATTCTGATGCGCGCGCGCTGTCAATGCGTACTCGATGTGTACTAAAACTGTACTCTTATCTACGGCGCTCGTCGATGTATACATAAACAAACAAAAGCGGTCTACGATCCGATGTATAATCGACACGGTAGCCAGGCTTCATTTATAACTGAATCGTGTACAAATCAGTTAGGTTTAAAACGGCGAAGTGCCAGTATACCCGTATTAGGTATTGGAAAATAAGCCAGTACCCCTAGGGTGTAGTTACAGTATGCATGAGTCCCATAGGAATGGATCAACCTTCGATTCTGGTTGAAGCATTAATTTTGCCGAAACTTATTTCACACGCCTAGCGTGCCTTACACATACAGGATGGTCACATATAAAAATTTAAAACTGGCTGATCCTAATTTTCATTTACCGCAGCCCGTTGATATGCTGCTAGGAGCGGATATACTATCCATGTATTATTAAGTAACGTAATTAAGGGAAGCCCGGTTCACCGATAGCTATAAATAGTATCTTTGGTTATTTATTGTTGGGCAACCTCGAATTCGAATCGAATACCTTACCTCCCATAGGTGTGTCTTAGCTCATTCTCCGATGACATTGACCTCCGTAGGTTCTGGGAGTTAGAATCTTTACAGGAAGAAAAGAAACCTTCACTCCTGAGGAAAGTTTATGTGAGTCTATATTACATACACATACTCGTGACGAAACAGGTCGTTACGTGGTTGCTCTGCCGTTTAAACCCGATGCACCACCTCTTGGTGAGTCGCGTATTGCGCGTTCTAGACTTTTAAAACTTGAAGCTCGATTAGAGCGAAACCCGTCCCTTAAGGGCAGTATCACTCGTGCCTTCAAGAGTATATGGATCTCAACCACATGGAGCTGGTTGATAGTCTCCCAATGATGGGACGACCTATTACATTCCCCACCATTGCGTGGTTAAAGAGGCTAGTGAGACGACCAAGACTCGCGTAGTCTTTGATGCTGGATGTAAAAGTTCAAACGGCATTTCTCTCAACGATATTCTTTTAACGGGTCCTAAGATGCATAAGGATATTATTGACGTTGTTCTAAAATTCGTACATTGTATCGCGCTTACAGCCGATATAAAACAAATGTATCGGAACATTTTGGTTCAAGAGTCTGATAGGGACTACCAGCGCATTCTGTGGCGCACTTCACCACATAATTTATTACGTGAATATCGTCTTCGTACCGTGACGTTTGGGATTAGCTCTTCTCCCTACCTCGCTCTTCGGGTTATAAAACAGCTCGCTCTTGATGAGGCTGAACAATTTCCTCGAGATTCTCGGTACTGAGACCAGGTCTTTGTCGACGATATTGTCAGTGGCGCAAATGACCAGGCTGAGGCTCTTGTCCTTCAACAAGAGCTGATAGGTATTGTCAAACAGCAGGCTTCGAACTCCGAAAATGGCACAGTAACTCGCCCGCGATACTCGCGGCGGTACAATCACCATTTCTCACGGTGAGCGGGAACTAATTCCAGTTGCACCCATGGAAAGGGATACGAAGACGAAGGTCTTGGGTCTCAGTGGGATCCACAGTCTGATCAATTTAGTTTTAGTGTTTCAGTTTCTATACAAAATGTGACTAAGAGCTATTCTCTCACAGATTGCAAGGATCTACGATCCTATGGGATGGCTATCCCCGGTCGTATACGCAAAACATTTAATGCAGTTGTTGTGGATTTCCGGGGTCGATTGGGATGCTCCTCCCCTATTGAAATTATCAATGCTTGGAATAGCTTCATTCAGGATTTGATGTCCTTATCCGACATCACCATACCAAGATACATATTTCCTACTCATCGCGAGTATTATTCAACTTCACGGGTTTCCGATGCCTCGGAGAAGGCCTACGCTGCATATGTATGTCCGTCATAGAAAACGGTATAATTAAATCATATTTACTGGCGAACACGAGTTGCACCCATTTCACCTTGTTTGTCCATTCCTCGCTTGGAGCTTATGGCAGCTTTATTATTAGCCCATCTTATAGTCAAGGTTAAACGACATATGATCACATAAGGACGAAGATATATATGCCTGGTGTGATTCTTCCGTCGTTTTGGCGTGGCTTCGCTCACCACCTTACAGAATGGAAGACGTTTATTTCGAATAGGACAAGCGAGATTTTGTCTATAATTCCTGCTGCTCAGTGGAGACATGTGCCCTCTGCTGACAACCCGGCAGATGCACCATCACGCGGAATGTTACCATTAATATTCACTAAAAATAATACCGTGTGGTTTTCGGTCCGCCTGGCTTTCTCAGACAGAGTCCCAGTTGCCTGTTCAAGGAATAATTTTTAAAACGAACGACGAAAACGTTAACCTACCTGTACGATGGCTCGCGTTCTTCATACAACTTCTTGATGTCGAAATCATACCTAAATTTTCTTCATTAAAACTTATTAGTGTTACAGCGTTTGTATTTCGTTTTCTTTACACAAGGAAGGTTCCTTCTAACCAACTTAGAAAATTAAATCCATTTATCGATGAAGATCAAATCTTACGTGTAGGTGGACGGCTACATAAATCCTTCTGCCATTTGAGTCCAAACATCAAATGATATTACCCAAAAAACATCCCTTAACTTTCTTATTAATTGACGACGCCCATATAACTCACTTACATGCAGGTCCGCAATTTATTCAGTATCAACTTTTACAGAAATACTGGATCATTTCAAGTCGTGACGTTATTAGACAACGTCTGCATCGGTGTGTTCGTTGTTTTCGTGCGCGTCTGTGCATCCCCAACCACGCATGGCCCCGTTGCCGGCAGTGATTGAAGCCGGAACGTCCGTTTCTCAAAACAGCGGTAGACTTTGCTGGTCCATTTTACGTGCGCGCTAATAGGTGCGAAACGCGAAGGTGGTTAAATGTTATGTCGCAGTGTTTGTATGTATGAGTGTTAAAGCGATTCATCTAGAAATAGTATCCGAATTGTCTACAGAAGCATTTCTGGCAGCGTTACGACGTTTCACGTCTCGCAGAGGCCTTTGTACCGACATTTACTTATTGTAATAGGTACGAATACCCTGACTTATGATGAAATGCATACATTGTTGTGTCAGATCGAGGCAGTGTTGAATTCGCGCCCACTTTGTGTGTTAAGTGCAGATCCTATCGATCCCCTGCCCTTAACACCTTCTCATTTTTTAATAGGTGGACCTCTTACTGCTATCCCGGATATTTGTCTAACCGATACGAATGCCAGTAGGCTTACTAGGTGGCGCTGGATACAACAGAATGTTCAACACTTTTGGAAGCGCTGGAGTCATGAGTACCTTCATGAAATTCAACAATTTAACAAATGGTTTTCGGATCGGGGTACTCCCATTCGTGAAGGTAGCATTGTTGTGCTGCGAGAAGATAATCTCCTCCCTACAATGGAGACTCGCTCGAGTTCACGCATACATCCGGGCACTGATAGTGTTACTCGCGTAGTAACTCTACAAATAGGAATAAATTTGTTAAGCGTCCAGTCGTAAAATTTGCCTCTTCCATTGGAATAAAGTGAATTACGAATGTCAAACCTAGTTCATAATTTATGTTAACTGATAACTCCATATTTAACTTCTTTAGTTTCCTATTTTATTTATTCAGTTAGTTTAACAATGTTTTCTTTTCAATACTTTTACTTTGTGTTTAGACTTGTTAAAAGCCTCACGTCTTTTAAGGTGAGCGGCATGTTCCGTACTGGAACCATATTTTTTAAATTAATATTTATTGTCTATATATTTATTTTCTTATAAACTTTCAGTGGCAACAATTACTAAATTAATAGGTTTATTGAATTCTTGGTCTGGTAACAATCCTTTTGCGAGAAGCCGCGCTTGCGTCTGATTGGCCGGACGGCGGAGTCACTTGCGCGCCGTACGCCGAAACGTTATGAACTTTTCTCTTTCGAAAAATCATTGTGTGTGTCCCTTTTATTTTACAACGAGTACTAAACAATTCCCGAAGATACTGTGCCAGTGACCTATGGACTATTCTATTCGGAGAGACAGGGTTATATCCCTTCGAGTCACCTAATCAGCCAGCCAGCTCGCCGAGCCCCAGCAGCGTGAGGCAGTCGAAGGCGGAGACCGGTGAGTTACCAGACCCTTAGCTCTTTCCTGAACAATAAATTAATGTTTAAACTGTCCAAAGAAGAAATTTTCGCGGCGACGTTGATTAGTGAAATTGAAAAATGCATTTTTATATAATTTAGATGTGGAACGACCAACATGCTCTCGTTACTTAGATTCCGATAGTTTTTAATACCTATGTAATTTTATTGTTGCATATTTTTATTAATTAGGTTATACTGAATTTTATAATTATGTATTACAATAAAACGCTGTTTTAATGTGTCAGGATCGTGCCAAATGGAAGTCCGTAGTCTTTGCCTACCCCTCTGGGTGACAGGCGTGAGTGTTTATGTTATGTTTAATGAGTATGACTTTGATAGAACATTATTGGGGAGGGAAATGTAGATACAGATACTTATATTTAGGTACAATTATATCAAAGAATTTAAATAAAATAAAAGTGGTGCTTCCCTAAGTGCATAAAGAAATTCTTGTGTTTATGTTTTCTTTAAATGTTAGACAAACCATCATCTGAAAAATATAAAACTTTTAAATTGGAGAGAAGTTTCTCTGCGTGATAAAGTTAGAAATGAGGATATTCGCAATGTAGCTTGGAAAACCGATAAACAATAGGAAGAAAGGTTCTCGAGTGGCAACCTCACCTCGTATCGGTAAGCGAAGTGCAGGGCAGCCTCCCACTATATGGAGGGAAGACATGGTAAGCAGTGGCGAAGCTAGGGCTCCAAACTAGGGCAAGCCCAAGATATTTTCTCTTTTTCGATTATACCTTTTCCTCGCCGATTAGCACTTTAACACACTTCAATTTATCACAAGGAACACTATTATCCTCCATTTTTACTAAAAATCTATAAAAAAGCATACATTTTCAACTCGCAATATTTATTCGCTCAAGTAAACACACAGAGTAAACATTGAAATGTGAAGTGAACTTGCAAAAGTATCGCCCGCGCTTGACTATTATTAACTTCACACTAAAAGCCGGGCTTTTCGCTACGTACAAATTGCTATATAAACAATCGTAGTTATATTTCATTATAGAACATTTTACCACAGGTTATAAAGGGCGATCGTCTTCTCGAAAGCCCGGTAAAGCCCACGCGTGCGAGAGAGACGACTAATTTTATGACAACCTAATCGCGCAGTTTTGCCGCGTGTTGATGTTATAAGGCCTGTGTATACAGGTAATCTATGGCCTGTAGAACAGGTCAGCGACAGTGACAGAGAAGCGCGCGGGAAATTTGAAATAGTTTGAAACAGTTTACAGAGTTATTTAGTTGATATTATTGATTGAGCGGTTTGATAGGGCAAGCCCCGCTTCTCGGCTTCTATGGGCTTCGCTACCGATGGTAAGATATGCAGGAAGTCGATAGGTGCAGGTGGCTTAGGACCATGCTGTGGCATTCATTGGGAGGCCTATATTTATATCTATATATATATATATATATATATATATATATATATATATAAATAACGTGAAGGGCTGTAATGATGATGATAATGAAGCCAAATGTACTTACTACGAATACTCAATCTTTATTCCTCTTCACGTATTCTCATACGCTTTTCTCACTCACACACACGCACGCACACACACACACACATAAATAGGTCACAAATAATACTTACTTACTACTATTAGGCAAGAGTGAATACGCTTTTGTTAAGTCAGTGCGCTTCACCATGTTAGGCTACATCACCACTTTCCATCAGGTTTAATTGTAGCGCTGGCTAAGAAGAGAAAAAAAAAAGAAATTTACCCTGTGAAAGTTTTCACGTAGATATTATTTTTCTAACCAGCTATAAAAATCGTGTGATGGGAATATGTATATAAGAATAAAGGTTGTCTCACACGGGACAGTAATAATATAATATTATATTTTTCAGTATCTAAGCATAAAAACTTTTAAAATCTCTGAATCCCGAGGTATGTCCATATTAAGAGGCTGAATAGAGCTAAATTGATCTGTATGGGGATCGTTTTGTGATTTCACATCGTTATCGAAAAAAATTGTACTTACAATTGAGCGTATTCCAGGTGACGGTTTTCAAAACACGATTCCACAAAATACACTCAATAGAATAATTGCAAAGTAGCTTCGGAAAATACTAAAATTTTCAACTTTCTCAGATTTCCATAAAATAATGTTGAGTATAATAAGTACAATTATGTGTCACATGTTTGGGCTATTTTGATTTTTAATAAAGTGATTTTACTTCAATTTAAATAATTTATTTTGCCCTTTTATACCAAGTAGCGTTTTTTTCTGTCACTCCTATTGAATTTGACAGTGCTCGCTGAAATTTAGCGTCTCGGACGGCGAAACGGATCTGAATCTCGCGCTAACCCGGCTCTTAAGGTATTGCAAAAATAATCGAAAATATTTATTTTCACTTTTTTACTATCTTGTTCTATTTTTACCCGCGACGGAACGGAGAAGGTGTATGCGTTTAGGGTGAGAGGTTGTTTGTTTGTGTGTGCAAACGAATGTTCCCATTTGTCTCCAAAACGGTTTGACTGATTTCATCATCATCATCATCATCATTACAGCCCTTCACAAGTCCACTGCTGAACATAGGCCTCCCCCAAGGAATGCCACAAAGCACGGTCCTGAGCCACCCGCATCCATCGACTTCCTGCATGTCTTACCAGGTCGTCACTCCATCTAGTGGGGGGACGCCCTACACTTCGTTAAATACTGACTGATTTAAATACGGTTTAAGTAAAAAGTAAAGTTACAGCCTATATACGCCCCACTGCTGGGCACAGGCCTCGCTCTCATTTCTGGGAGGGTTTTAGGGCAAGGAAATGTCCGCCGCGCTGCCCCAATGCGTGTTGGCGAACTTCACATGTCTTCGAAATATTTTTTTTGATGTTCATTCTTAACATCACTCGTGTACCCATACCCAACTTTATGTGTGATACTAAACCTCCTGCGTTATTTGGGTCCCCTGGAATAGCAGCAGGTGGAGGTTTCTGTGTCCATAGTTGTTGGGTTCCCTAGACTCGTCTCATTGTTAATTTGGTTAACATAGTCAGATGGTATGCGTTGACGAATTGTAAGTTGGGATATATCCGAAAACCTTCCCCATCGGCAAAGTTTCTCTCTGGAGAAACTCGAGTCTAATCCAGAAGTAGCTGATACTGTTTCATGCTCATTTCTCCCACTCGTAAATATTGAGTAGTTAGAGAGACAAACAGATATTTAGACAGTAATAAGAAACAAAACTTTTACTTCCTCGAATATAAACATAATTCTTATTACTTACGCGACGTGTCCAGCCGCGGTGTCATATTTTGAAAATACTAGCATAGAATTCGACCCGTTTTCCATGTTAGCATACTATGAATAAGTAGCAAAGTCGTATAAATAAAAAATACTTTGAAGTTCATGTATTTTCATTCATAAATACGATTGAGTTTCTTATTGCTATTGAGATATGGATCATTTTCCTATGCAAAAATTTGAACAACACACTTTCATACTTGCAAGTATTTTTTGCTCGTACCAGGGCGCCGTACTTTGGTGAAGACCTGGCCTTAAAATCTGGTAGCGTAAATACGTCTCATCTTTATC